>CM035225.1:116648687-116844404 GCA_020226215.1 Sindora glabra | reverse complement strand
TTAACTAAAAAATTGTAGAAGATTTTCTCCCCAAAAAAAAAAATCTTTCATTTCTATTTTGTAATTTGTATTTTTTTTTGGAGCTTGAAGTGCAGACCGTGAATCCAGAAACAACACTGCTATCATCTTCACCCTCCCCTAGCCCGACATTTTAAAAATCACAGTTTTTTTTTAAATATTCTAAAAATCGGATTAAACATCCGGTAAGAATTTCGGTCCACAATTTAAATGCTAATCAATGATTACATAGAATCGAAAAACATTATAATTAGAAATTAAAAATTATATATATATTATACAAAATTCTATAAATAAATTCAATATCTACTGTCAAAATTTAAGTACAGGCACAAGCCTCAAGTTCATATTTTTATTCCATCAATGAATATGAAGCAAAAGAACAAATAGAGAATAGTGTTGCCGAAGGAAGGTAGAAACGACTTACTGCCTACTGGTTAGAAGACAAAGAATCAAATATTTTTGGTAAAGGGAAAAATGAAATCATTTATGCTAGTACAACTGCAAGGTAATCTATGATAGACACATATGTTCATATAAGTGTTACATTCATTAGAATTTAAAATATATTTTATATGAAAAATAATAATTATAACAGGTGGCAAATAATTTTTATTTCTTATGAGAAATGTTATATGAAAGAATGAAAAAAGTAATTCAAGGTTAAATATGATTAAAGGTAAAAAAAAAAAAAAGGCTGTGCAAGAGATAACAGGGGTTATTTTTACATCTTGCCTTTAAAGTAATTACCTTCATATTTTTCTCTAAAAAATTATCCAACTTTTCATTTTCTCTTATTTACAAATATCTTTCTCTCTTTTTAGCTTTCAAGTAAAATTTCAATCTCTTGGGATAAAATTCAATCCATTTTCTATAATGGACGAATGATTAACCATGTAGGTTTATGCATTGAGTGGTTTGGATTGATTTTGGGATAAAATCCAAACTACCTAAACAACATTATAATTTCAAATAGTAAAATCATTGTTGATCGTTTAATACTTAAAATCGATAAATTGGGTTAAATGTATTTTGTTATAGATCGAATAAGTTGAGATGGATTGTGTAAGTATGATATATTTCCTTCTCTTCTTATTAAAACTAGTATATGTAAATCTCATTTTGATAGCCTATAGTTTACTTTCAAGTGTATCCTTAATGGGAGAAGAGTTTCTACAAGAATGTGTTGTAGAGAACACATGAGAGTTAGTTTTGTATTTGACTTATAGATCATAAATAATTGTAGAAAAAATTTATGAATCATCAGGAATAAAAAAAGGAGAGAGATAGAAACATGGATTTATTAGAAACGTGAACTAAGGAGAAAGAGGAGCAAAAATATTGAACAAAGAGAAAGAAAAGGAGAAAAGATAGAGAATAAGGAGAGAGAAGAGACCTAGTATAAAAAAGCAAGCCATCTAGTCTTAGTGATCTATAATTTTAAAATATTAAAACTTTATAGAAAAGAAAATTTGACAACGTATGAGTTAACTTAAATACTCTTACTAAGTTAGTCAATTATTTTTTGGATAAGTGCTGGTCTTTTTTACTTCAATTGAAACTGATTACAAAAATAAAGTTCCTATGACTTATACCCTCACAATAGAGCAAAATTTGGAATTGATAATATTCAATTATTTTTAGATTGGATCAGAGGGTTTTTGTGAAATGTTTTTGTTTTGCTTACTCTTACCATTATCACCATGACAACATTGCTATTTTGGTAATGTATAATATTATAATAGAATAATATTTTTAATATTTGTATTTAAATATTTTAATAATTATATTTTTAATTATAAAACTTAAAATTAGGATTTTTGTATTCTTTATAAAAATTATAAAATTTAATATTAATTATAATTTTAATAATTAAATTTAAAATATAATATTTTAATTATTGATCATATCATATATTTTTATTTAACATACATTATTATTTTACTAGCTAATATACAAATTCAATTATAAATTATATTTTTAATTATTACTAAATAAAAAATAATATTATCTTCTATATAAATATAATTTTAATTTTATTTTTTTAATTTTTAAGAATATTTTTATTATTAACTTATTTTTTTAGTTTTATAATATTTATTTGGTTAAATATAATTATATTATAATAAAATAAGATGCCCATTCCATTCAGATTCAACATTAGAAGTCGGACTTCTACTTCAACAGTTCATACTTTTCACTGACTTATCAAATTTGATCTAATACCTTTGAGAGAAGTTTGTGCAAACTAGTTCACATATCAACCAAACAGAACTCGATTTGAGTGAAGCCTACTTACATAATTTTGCAAAGTGGGATTTACATCATGGAAAAAAACTCTAGATTTCTCTCTTTCACTCCAACAATTGCTAATGAATCAATTAACCACAAAATTCCAGTAAAAAAAGGGTGCACCCATTCAGTCTGATATGTACACCTAAATTAAATAAAAAAAATACATATTAACATTCTTTTTTTTAAATATTTTCATACTTTTACTTTCTAACTTATTAACTAATTTAATCTTTGACGTCACCAAATTTGTGTGAACGGTAAAATACAATTTTATGTTGGAATTTTAAATATATTTATTTATTTATTTATTTCTCTTTTAGGAGGTGAGATGGAATGCCTCAAAAACTACCCATAATTCAGTGATGCAAATGTGAAACATCTCAATGACCCAAAGTCAATAAAAAATCTATTTACTGAAAAAAAAAATATTAAAATTTGAGAACCAACCGGCCGAAACAGATCCAACGGCAAGAAAATGATATATTTTGCTAAAGAAAAAATGATGACCGTCAATGTAGGAGTAAACTTCAAGAAAAAAAATTTAAAAATGTTTTATTTTCCTTTTGAAGATTTTTTTTAAATTTAATCAAATATTAATATAGTCAAAAGTCTCCAATAATTTTTTTAATCTAAGAATAATCTTTTTAACGTGGCCTCAATATCAATGTATTATCGGATTAATCAAACAATAAAAAATCCAGCAGTTATACAATTTGATTGGGACCCACATGAACGTCTTCCAGCAGCACCTTCACTTCACCGTGGCAGATCTCAATCTACCCATTTCTCTTTTTCCTTTTCTCTTCTCCAAAAACCCTCTTTCGGATTTCAGAATTTGTTTGTCTTCTATGATATATACACAAATTTCTCTTAATTAAGCACTGTGTGATTATCATCTTCGTCGACAATCATGGGCTACGAAAACGATCCGTAAGTCCCCTTTCCTCTCTTAGAAATTTTACTTTAGGGTTTGTTCCGGAGATTCAGTTTTTGTGTTTCTGTTCGATTAATTGATTATTTTTTTTTAATAAAATTTTGTTTAAGGTATCGTGACGAGGATGGAGAACCATTGATGGACTACGATGATGTGCAGTCCGTTCGCGGGCAATCTCCGGAACCCCATCAGGAAGGATTGTACGATGATTTGGAGGAAGACGTCGATGACTGGCGTGGCCGAGATCGGTCGCAGACTCCGGTGTACGATAATGATTCATCTATGTCAAAGGCGAAGCCGCGGAAAAGGCTTATAAAAAAAAGTGACACAGGGAAGCAGGCCGTGCCGCCGGAACTTGTTGATGAGGAGGACGGTGATGCACTCCCGGCGAGTTTTGTAAGGGATGGATCTGAGGATGAAGATGTAAGGAAGAGGAAAAAGGGTAAGGATGGAACTGGTGGAAAGAAGGAGAAGAGGCATAAAGGGGAGAAGAAGTTTGGAAGTAGTGGTAAGAGTGGCTCAAAATTTGGACTTTCGAAGAAAGGTTTTGCTGGGAAGGGTGGGAAGGATCATGATGGAGAGGTTAAGGAGATGTGGGATACAATTGCCGGTGGTGATTCTGAGGTATTGCTTTCTGAATTGTTTTTTAGTATGTTGCCATTGATGATTAATGTCCAATAATTTGATATCAGCTTTTGAAGTAGAATTTGTGTGTAAAACATTCTTGATATATTGAACTCATTACTTACTTGTACCATGCCTTTGGTTCATGAATAATCTCTCATCCAGTTTTATCCATTCAATTAAATAGGATGATCAAGAGGGAGTCAGGAATGTGGACGATGATAATTTTATAGATGACAGCGGTGTGGAGCCTGCTTTTTATGGTAGTGACCACGAACCTCGTTCACCTAGCGAAATGCCTCAGGTTAGAAATTTTAATTTGTAGAATTTCTTTTCCTTCAAGGCGATGCATCTGTTAAATTTTTAACTAAGACTTGTCACTAGTTCGTTTCAATCGAACTGTGGTTAAGCTTCTCACGCACTTCTTTGTAATACATTACTCACTGAAATACTTTTTTATGGTATTAAAATGTAGGGACATTTTGGTATTTTTTAAAATTTCCCTGATTCCCCCGTTCATCTATTGTATGGATTTGCTAGGCAGAGGAAGGTGAAGAGGATGAAGAAATTAAGGAGCTTTTCAAGATGGGTAAGAAAAAGAAGAAGAATGAGAGAAGTCCTGCGGAGATAGCTTTACTGGTAGAAAATGTCATGGCTGAGCTTGAGGTTACTGCAGAAGAGGATGCTGATCTTAATTTGCAGGGGAAGCCTGCCATTAATAAACTCAAAAAGTTGCCTCTTCTTACAGAAGTCCTCTCAAAGTAAGTAGCTACTGTTTGCCATCATAAATTGTGCATCTTAGAGTTTCTTTTTGTTTTGTTTTTCCATTTTATTTCTTCTTTTTGTTTAAACTTCAGGAAACAGCTTCAACAAGAATTTTGGATCATGGAGTGCTAACTTTGTTGAAGAATTGGCTTGAACCACTCCCAGATGGAAGCCTACCAAATATAAACATCCGCATGGCAATTTTGAAGATTTTGAATGATGTACTGGAGAGTTTCCCGCATTAAAGTATTTGGGATTGTTGACCAAGATTATTTAGTTACTAATATATTGGTTACATGATGCAGTTCCCTATAGATTTGGAGCAGTATGATAGAAGAGAACAACTGAAGAAGAGTGGTCTTGGAAAGGTTACCAGCTTGTTATCTTTATAGTTTTAGTTTTGCTGTTTCCTTTTAGACTGTAAGAGTCAAATTCATTCTGTCGTTCAAAACATTCAAAATCTGAAAACGAACACAGGAGAACAAATTATTGTTCTTCTGGAGCGGAACCAAAAGGCAATTTGTCTTTCTTTCCTTAAATTGTTAGAATTCATAATTTGGGAAGATATGAGACGGGGGTTTAGTGGTCTTCTGGTTATGGTTTGATGGAAGAAACATTGGGACTAATTTTTTATGGTATTAACAGGTTATCATGTTTTTATCAAAATCTGATGAAGAAATTGGAGCAAATAGGAAACTAGCCAAGGAACTGGTTGATAATGGGTAAGTTTTTTGGTATGGTGGTGCTCCATTTGTTTATTATTGACCTTGTTCCAGATGTTAGATGTTCATACAGATACATGGTATTTAATTGCCTGAGGTTACAACTAAGTTGGTGATCATTGAACATGGGTTCTTATCTACTGGGCTTTATTAAATGTGTGTTCTTTAGAGGACATGCATTCATAACTATCTTTTGTTTCTCTGTTTGCTTGCAATTACGTTTTGGTTTGGTTTTCACAGACAGAGTCATTGCAAATATCATATTGTGTTACATACATAGTTCCTTTTCCTATATTTATTGACTTCTCTATGCAGGATTTTCTTGTTTGAGTGGTTGCTAATTCTTTCATTCTATGCGTTATACCTGCAGAGCCGCCCCATATTTAATAAAAGTACTAGGTTTGAAGACATGAGGAATGGTGAAGATGACAGAGTTCCCTTTAGGAGGACACCAGTTAAAAAGTACTCCCTTGCACCAATTTTTTTCTTTTTAAATATTTGTCTTATGCAGTATAATATTGACCTATTGCAGTACTTTAGGTTCTATTAATTTGTTTAATCCTTGTAGGCCGATGAATAAGGCTGCAGGAATGGAATCTAGAGAGGGTGATCTTGATTTAGATGAATTTTCACAGTAAGGCTTGAAGGCAATAGTTTGTTTTTGGGATTGGGTAACCGTTGATGTAGCTTATGGATATTTAATTTTAACTGTGGTGCAGGCGTAAGTCTGGACAGTCATCTTCCAGGCAACATGCATCAAGGCCAGAAGCAACACCATTGGATTTTGTGGTGCGTCCTGCATCTAAGGTTGATCCTGAAGAAGTTAGAGCTCGTGCAAAACAGGCTGCACAAGATCAACATCGTATGAAGGTTGGTGACTTATGTTCGTTGTAGTTTGTTTATGTAATGATCTCCAGTAATTAATTGTAAAAGCTTGAAAGGAACCAACGGATAATGTGCTATTTTTTATGAACCCTTTGAATTTTTAGTTCACAAGCAGATAAAACTATTATGTTTGTGAATGTGAGATATATCATCAGAGCTGTCTAGGATGCCCAAGGGATTGGTGATATAACCTTTAAGTCATTAGCAAACGGGTTCACAGAACAATGTGCTAGGAGCTGAGGAATATTTCTTCAGAGAATCTCAATGCAGCGGAACCAGTCCCCCCCCCCCCCCCCCCTCTCTTTTGTCTAAATCTTTGTCAGGTAGGAGTGAATTGCTAATGAGGCATGGATTATGTAATTTCCTCTGTATGGCAGACATTAGAAGAAGTCGTCCTGAACCAATTTGGCAAGTTATGTTCTATTGAAAACCCTAATGAGCCTCCGTAGATTGGTAGATATGAAAAATTATTCAATTGTGATGATAACAAGTTAGTGCAAATGAGGGCTTGGGTTTGTTCATGTTCTTATCTCTCTCTCTCTCTTTCTTTCTTTTTTTTTTTTTTTTCTCCCTTTTGTATTCATTCTGTTTTCCACTTATCCTGACGTGTTTAGGGATCCTCTATGGCTCTTTCCATCAGTAGTGAATTTTCCTTATAAATGGTTGCTTTTGTGCTTTAACATACTTCACTGTATGTACATTTGTTGGACTGTAGTTGTGATATTCTCTTTCAATTCTTTGAAGGTATGGACTAATTTGTTAAGTGTGTGGATTGTTAAATGCAGATGAATAAGAAGTTGCAGCAGTTGAGGGCACCTAAAAAGAGGCAGCTGCAAGCCACAAAATTAAGTGTGGAAGGTCGTGGTATGGTCAAATATTTGTAGAGGTGATTACCACACTGTTATTGGACAGAATTTTTCATCCTGCCAGCCTATTACATAGTGCCGCTGTCTTCATCCTGCTAGCCTAGTGCTGCTGTCTTTTGGTATTCTGTCTGGTCAGCTCCTTTCAAGACCAAATGAGAGAAGAATTATTGTGGAGTTTGTATTGGAGATCATTGGCATGTGGTGAAATGACATCCATGTTTAATGTAGTCATGAAATGCACAAGCAAATTCTTTTGTTTTCCGTTGAATAATTGAGCCCACTGTGGAATAGTCCAATGAAAACATGAGCTGGGTATGTAAATTTTGTCCCTCTTTCACCCTTTTGTTATGTTGAACATTTTTCCAGGGAACATTTATCCATTGAGATCGAAATTGTTAAAGCAAATATGAACCTTCATTTTCACACCGTATAATAAATACAAGAGGATTGTCAATGTTGGGGACCATCTTTTGGACACAATTCATCAATAAATCTACGAGATGGAATTATGGAAAAATCTGAAGTCCCATGTACTGGAAGCATTGTGTTTTGATCAATCATATGTTTTGGCATCTTCCGTCAAGTGGATAATTGAGCTTTGCTTTTGTTTTCTTGCTTGCAAACCTTCTTTACAGGGGCAAGATTTTTGCAATTTCAGGCTTGTTTCTTATGGAGAAAATTTCCCTTTCTACCACGTTTTCTGAACTAGATGATTCTTTTAAGGTATTACCACTTTTGATTAGAAAGTGATTCGTGCCTCCCTTTTTGAGCTCGAAATTTTTGTTGTTTAAATGGACATGTCCTTTTTAGCCCTCTTTTCTTTAATTTTCGCCTTTAACATGTGTGTCTATGGCACAAAGATTAGATGAATTTAGAGATATCTTTATTTTTTTGGGTAGTTGAAATTGTAGGTGCTTGATTGTGAAATTGTATATGGTTGATAAAGAAAGAAACTTAACTTTAGCTTATTTATAAATATTTAATTTAATTCCATTTTATTGCTCAGTGGCCATTCTATTATTCGAATAATCTTCAATACATGTGGGACTGAGAAAAGATTCTAGTTTAATAACCCAAGAACTATTAATTTTCGTTAAAAAAAATTTCGAGCCCCAGCATTGAAAATTGAGTAGCCATAATTGGATGATACCGGGGAAACCCAAAAGATGGAATTACCGCGCTCCCTTTAGATTAGAAATAAATTAGAAAAATATAGAAATAGAATTTAAGTGCTCAAACAATGAAGGATATCAACACATACAATAAGCTTAGCTCACACTGGTATAAGCTTCAAGAAACAAATATTAACCCAAGAGCGTACAAGAAGACACGAAGCAGCTGAAGCAAGCAACGAGACCATCGGACCTTGAAGACTTGAAAAGCTCGAGGTTGGTATTGTATCAGGGTGCATTCGAGAGTGCATTCTATTTTCTTTCGTTCAAAATTCATGAGATACAAGAACTTATTACAAGGCTAGAAGGTCGGCTACAACACAGTGAAATTGAAAAAGAAAAAAAAAGAAGAATCTAGCAGCAAAAATGACATTTTTACTTACACTACACATTTTAACAACACAACATGTTTCTAATAATTCTATTTAGGATACTAAATACACAACTAAAAGATATATACAAGTCATATAACTAGTAGCACACTTGCCCCCTTCAAAAGGAAATGCAGGCAGGGTTAAGCTCGGTAGAGGGTTCGAGAATAGGGTAGGGCCAGAGCAACCTTCCTCTGTCTAGGTATATGACCCCAATCAGATATTTGCATTACGATCACAAGGCTTGGCTTCCAAGAACTTTGGCCCCCGAGCAAAACCTCGAGAGCAGAAATTCCCACAACCTTTAATCTTCTGTGTCAGATGAATGGACACAAGAAAGGGGGAAATTAAGATAAAAATGAAGACACTAAAGGGCAACAAGAGAATAGATGAGAACCCTTTAAGTCCTACTGTAGACTTGGCAATCTTGAAGAAGAGTGGCACTTCTGTTGGCACGAATATGATGATTGGAAGATTTGCAAGTGATGTAATAAGTCCTAGCAAACTGTGGTATCCTCTCAGCATCGTAGCAATTCCAGTGCAAAATGCAACCATCGTGGCCGCCACTGACATAAACGGGAAGAAGAGGATGGCCATTAACATAAGGGGCAACCTCATTTCGAAATCTTTCTCAGTGTAGAGTGATGTGAGAATGACAATGGAAATCAAGACTGAAGATGAAGGTGTGATGAGCAATACTGCATCTGCCAAGATGAAGACTTCGAACAGTGCCTTCTTCAAGAAGATGGGATAGCCAATCACCAGATCGTTTCCGCCTGGAACTGTGAAGGCTGCTGCGAATGTGATTGTGATGATTGGAGTGCACACTATTGTGAAAGAATGAGCTGTTTCTTTTGCCCATTTCTCACCAGCTTTCATCATCTCTTATGGTTTTCGGTAAATACTTCACGTGGCTTTCTACAGTCTGCATTTGTAGCTTCCTTACATATGGGATGTGCAATTTTCTCCACTTCCTGTAATTTTCTTCAAGTTTGTTTATAGGACATCTCATGCTAACTGCACCTGTGACTCTAATATGTATATAGGGAAAAAGATGGAGAAATACACACATATCACGTGTGTCTAATTGCGTGATAGTTGAATTACGATATGACTACATGAATAACAATAATGAGGGGGAATATTGAGAAGACTAAGGTCAGTGTTTCTTATTTTAATTTAATCTCACTTGTCATACAAATAAACATGGGACGCCAATGTATACGTGTAATAAATTTAAATCAAACTCTATTAAATATGTAATCAATTAGATTGATTGAATTAAAATGGGTGCCATTAAAATACATCGCCGGAACATCTCGCGTATCTAATCATTAGGCCTAAGTGAATGCAATGGCCGGTCACCAATGAAAATTCTAGACACAAACGTAAGGAAGAAGCCTCACCGCCTCATTGTTGGAAAATTTATGTTATGCTGGTAGTTAGGAGGAAAAGGGAAGAAATATAATGAAAGAAAATGGCAGGGAACTAAGGGAAGGAAGAAGATAATGGATAGTTAAGCAATGACTTCCCTTTATTTTATTTAGATGCTTAGAGAACCTTTTATACAAAATAAGTTAGGTGAATTTTATGGGATTCGAAAATCCAGGATAATATAGCAGTTTTAGAAACTTTTACATTAAAATTATTTGATTACATTTATTAAAAAATAGACAATTATAATTAAATAATTTTAATCTAATAGTTTATGATTATATTATCCCAAAATTTGAAACATTAAGGATACCATTGTAAGTACCAAATAGTTAATACAATTAATAATTAAGGGTTTTTGGGGAACTTTGAAGGATTAATTACAAATTTTCAATCTTTTGCTACTTTAATCAAAATTCACAAATGAAGACAAAATTATGGCATAACCCTTCCTTCTCTCTGTTTTCTCTTCATTTTCTCTCATCCAAACATACTACTAGAGAAATTAAGGATTTGTTTATTTTAACAAAAGATATTTTGTTTATATGAACATAATTATAAAATATTAAGATATTAAAAATATTCTATTTATTTAATATTGAAGAAATTGTTTTCTTCCTTTATTATAATACTAAGTATTATAATTTTTTTAATTAAATTACACACATAATATGTCACATCTTTCAAATAAAGAAAAGTTAAAGCAACAAAAAAATTCGTGTGAGGAAACAAAAGAGCCCAACACACATTTTGTGAAAACGAAAGAGCCTAACACAAATTTTAGCTGGTTAAAGTAAATAGGTCGGTCTTGAATTGTGTAGATGTGCTCCATGTGAGTGTCCAAGTTGAAGTGCGGAGTAAAGCCTCCAAAGCAAAGTGAGAGAGAACCGTTGACGCACGAAATCAAGAAATTCCTGCACATAATGTTATTATTTTAACATTGTACGAGTGATGATCTAGTGACTTTAAGCAACCAGATCTCGTAACTAACATATTTTTTAATAAGCTCTGCTAGGGTTTGGCTTTTTGATAACTAGATTCATAACCTTCTTTATAATCGACCTTTGTTTTCTGGTAAGCTTTGAGGGGAGCTTAATATCCTTGTGGCTTTCGGGGATGGCTCTGGTAAGAGCTCCCTTTGATCCAAAAGTAGTTTGGTTTCTTGTTTCTTGTCTCAATAGGGGAAGCAATAAAAGAGGTCAGGTAAATTACTAGCGAGGAAGAAGATTTACTGGTTTGTAGTAAGAAAAAGGCAAAAAAATTTTAGAATGGGGAAGCTCAGATAGATGATGCTATGGAGGAGAGATATCTTGGATAGAAACTAGAGACTGATTCAGAGCTTAATGAAGACCATGTATTTATCAATTTATCTGAAATATAAGGAAGGAATGCTTAAAATCACACTATGATTTCTTACAAGGATACTTTGTTAGGTATCAATGGAGAAATAGGAATTGAGGATGAAGAAAATGTTTATGAGAGGGAAATAGAGGACTTGGAGGATTTGGAGGATGATCCAAAAAAGGTTGTAAGTGGGGAAGAGGCTGTGTATTGCCCTAATGTTGTAATTTCCAGAGAGGAGAGGTTGGAATTATGTAAGCTTTGGAAGTTAGCACTGATTGTGAAACTGCTAGGGTGCTAGGGAGAAGGATGAGCTTAAAATTTCTAAGGCAAAGATTGCAGAAGTTATGGGAAATTTACAGAGCTTTTGAATTTATAGACATGGAGAATGATTACTTTTTAGTGAGATTTACTAATACAGAGGATTATAATCATGTTCTCAGAGAAGGGTCCTGGATGGTTGCTAATCACTATTTGATAATGCAAAGATGGAGACCTGATTTTGATTCATTTGATAATAAAGTAAGAAAGATAGCTGTCTAGATGAGAGTCCTAGGTTTGCTGATAGAATATTATAACTAACATTTTCTTTGGAGATTAGGTAATCATTTTGGAAGAACTCTATATGTAGACAATAATATGTTAAGGAGGGGTGAAGTTAGTGAAGATTATGTAGTGGAAAGAGCTAAATTTGCACAGATTTGCATTGAAATTAATTTAAGGAAGTAATTCTTATCTAAGTTTAATTTGAGAATGAAAGTTTATAGGGTGGGGTATGAAGGCTTGCATACTATATGCTTTAAATATGGGAAGTATGGACATAAGAAGGAAGCTTGTTTAATTGGAAAAGAAGAAGTTGGGATGGCATAGGATGATATTTTACCCAAAAAAGCTCCTGGTATCTCTCAATCAATTAGAGTTGAAGTTAATGAACAACCTTTTGGGGCATGGATGATTATGCAAAAATCTAGAGGTAGATAATATAGAACAAGAGGAAGGAATTCTACTAATTTCTTAGTAGAAAAAAAATAGAGAAGATGGCCTAAGTGGGTTTGGAGGAAAAGCTAAGAATTAAATGATTGAGGGATCACATTTTGATGTGCTTGCAGAAAATGGGGAGGTAAGTGATATGGAGATAATTCCTGATGAGAGCTCTCCTATAAAAGTTACAGATGAATAGGGGAAAACATTAGTGGATTCTAATCATTTTGGTGTAATTCTACAAGAAGCTGATATGCTGAATCAGATGAATCCTAATATGGGTAAAGGGTGAAAAGGTAAAAATAATTCAAAAAATTTGAATGAAAATAATTAGGGATAAGTAAGGAAGGGAAATATTGGTGTTCTTAAAAACAAATATAGTTTCCTTAAAGAGAAGGTTCAACTGGTGCTGTCCCCTTCCAAAGGTCCTAATGCTAATTCAAGTAAGAATTTAAACCGAAGCCTTGCACGTCCTAGAGTGGAGATAAGGAGAGCTGGTAGTTCAAAAACAAAACAGGAGGTTGTTAACAATAAAAGGAATAATTAGGCAACCACCTAAACCTCCAAATAAAGCATGGTGTATGGATTACATGAAGAGAGCTAATAGGATGGTCTAAATGATGGATAGGGATATAGCTGTAGAAGCCCTAGGAGGTATCAAGGTACATCACTTTGTTTAATTGAACCTTTTTGCTTGTTGTAATTATATCTTGTTTTGCATGAAATTATATGGGAACTAGTGCACAATCCTTTCCTAGGCTTATTTAGGATTTAAGGAAGTTGCATAATCTTAGAATTCTTACTTTGTTTAAGATGCATGTTGGAGGTCAAAAAGCAGAGAATATTATTAAGAAAATGAAATTTGAAACTGCTTACAGGATAGATCCGATAGGATTCTCAGGAGGAATTTGGCTCCTTTGGGATGAATAAGAAGTGAAGGTAGATATATTAGAAGTTCATACTCAATATATTCATAAGAAATTCTATTTCACCCAAGAAGATTACGAGAGTTGGATGACATTTGTGTATGTCAGTCCTAAACCTCATGAAAGGGAGTCTATTTGGCAAAACCTAACCAGTTTAGCTATTGGAGTTAGAGGTCCTTGGGTATCTATTAATGATTTTAACTTTTACCTTTTTATAAAAGATAAACTAAGGGGCAATCATCCTAATTGGAGGAACATGAGAAAATTCAATAAATGTTTAGAATCTTGCGACCTGTTTGATATGGGTTATATAGGTCCTACTTTTACATGGGAAAGAAGAGGGGTTAAGGAGAGAATTGATTGGGGTTTATGTAACTTGAAGTGGAGAATGATATTGTCAGAAGTTGGAGTGTTTCATTTAGCCCCTTTTAAATATAATTATAGACCTTTGTTATTGACAATAAAAGGTTAAGAAAAGTTTATCAGAGGTTCTTAACCTTTTAGGTTTTCGACGGCTTGGCTTCTTGAAGAATCTTTTCTAGGTCTAGTTGCAAAAAGTTGGAAAGAATCAAAAGATTGGAAGAAGGCTATGGATTTGTTTGTTATAAAAGTTAATGATTGGAAGATTAATGTGTTTGGGAATGTTGTTAAGAAGAAGAAAAGATTGATGGCTAGAATTTATGGAATTAACTGTAAATTGAACTGAGGGATCGAATATATTTTTAGAAAATATTCAAAAACAGCTATGGAGGGAGTATGAAAAAATCTTGCTCTAAGAAGAAATTCAATAGTTCCAGAAATCTAGGTGTAATTAGCTTCCATATGGAGATAAAAATATAAAATACTTTCATGCTTCTACCATTATTAGGAGGAAAAGAAATAAAATTGTTGCCTTGAAGGATGATGATGGAGAATGAGTTATAGAGGATAGTAGACTAAAAAATATGGCAAGGGCTTACTATCAAAAGTTGTATTCGAAGGATCAATATAAAGTTAACTATCTGATAAAAAGTGCTTTTCCATAATTATAGGATGAAACAAAAGAAGAAAGGCTAGCTCTGGTAACTAAATAAGAAGTAAAGAAAGTCGTTTTTAGCTTATATCCTTACAAAGCTCTTAGACTTGATGGGCTTCATGCTTTTTTTATTCAAAGTTAGTGGAGTATTGTTGGAGAATCTTTTTATAAGTTAGTTTTGGATATTTTTGAAAACCTAGAAAAAGTAAGGAATATAAATGAAACCTTGCTGATTTTGATTCCAAAATTAGATAAGTTAGAAGGTTTAAAACACTTTAGACCAATAAGTCTATGCAACATGGTTTACAAAATTGTTACAAAGATTATAGCTAATAAAATAAAGCCCTATATGGCAGACTTAATCTCTCCAAATTAATGTAGCTTTGTGCTGGGAAGACATAGCTCAGACAATATCATAGTTTCTTAAGAAGTGATTCATACCATGAAAACCAAGAAAGGAAAGAAGAGAATTATAGCTATCAAGGTGGATCTAGAGAAGGCTTATCATTGTTTAAGTTAGGACTTCCTTGAAGACACATTAAAAGAAGTTGGATTACCTAATAAAATAAGAATGTTAATTATGCAGTGTGTATCCTCTTGTAGTATGAAAATTCTTTGGCATGGTAATTAAATAGAGTTTTTCAAGCCATTTGAGGGATTAGATAGGATGATCCATTGTTTTTATATTTGTTTGTTTTCTATGTGGAAAGATTGGCTCATGGTATTTCAAATGACGTCAGTAAAGGTCTTTAGAAGCCAATTAAAGTTTGCAGGAATGGTTGTTCTATCATTCATCTTTTCTTTGCTGATGACTTAATTCTGTTTGTAGAGGCTTCTTTAAACTAGGTGGAGAGTATTTTGAATTGTCTTAATACTTTTTGCTTGAGTTTAGGATAGAAAGTTAGTTAAAAAAAAAACTAGGATTTGCTTCTCTAAGAATGTTAATCATACTAGAGCCAATCAAATTAACCAGGAATTGGGTTTTGGCCTCACTACAGACTTGGGAAAGTATTTAGGTGTTCCTTTGCACCATGATAGGGTAAAAAAATGACTTATGTTTATATCTTGGAAAAAGTTCAATAACATTTAAGTAATCAGAAAATGAATTCCCTTTCTTTTGCTGGACGGATTACACTTTCTCAATCGGTGTTATCAGCCTTACCTATGTATTCTATGGAGACTACCTTGTTGCCTTTTGGAATATGTGAAGACATAGAGAAGAAAATAAGGTATTTTATTTGGGGATCCAGCACTGATAAGAGGAAGCTACATCTTATCCACTGGAACTAGATGTGTCAACCTAAACAGAATGGAGGAATTGCCCTTAAGATGCTAAAATGCCAGAATGAGGCCTTATTAATGAAAGTGGGTTTTAATTTGTCAAGTAAAAAAGATGCTTTGTGGGCTAGAGTCTTAAGGTAGAAATATGGATGTGGAAATCTTATAATTCATAAGGTAGAAAAGAAACATTCTTGATTTAATATCTAGAAAGGAATCTGCAAAATCTGGAAAAATGCTCATAAAGGGATCAAAATGGTTATTTGTGATATGAAAAAATATTAGATTTTGGCAGGATTTTGGGTAAGCAAATGTCCTTTATTGGAACTGGCTAGAAGAAAGATTCCAAAGGAGGAGACAAAATTAATAATGGATAAGTTTGTAAAGGAGGATGGAAGCTGAAATTGGTCTAAATTTGATTACTTAGTGCTGGAAGATGTTTGTAAGGAAATTGCCAACTTCCACCCTCCAATGGATAGCTTAGGAAAGGATGAAATAGCTTGGCATCTAGCTAGAGATGGCAGGTTTACTGTTAAATTTACTTATCAATTTATAATTGGAGATAATAATTCTCATTTTGAACGATGGAAGAAGATTTGGAATTGGAAAGGGTTGCAGAGAATTCGTACATTCCTTTGGTTATTAGCTGATAATAGCCTTCTAATGAATGATGTTAGAGTCCAAAGATATATGGCTAAGAAAACTCCTATTTGAGATGCAACAAGAGGGAAACTATTCTGCATGCCATAAGAGATTGTGGCACAATGAATTCATCTTGGTTAAGGTTGGTTAATCCAATATATTGGGAGCAATTCTTTACAATGAATCTATTTGACTAACTAATTTTTAATTTGTAGTAGAACAGAGGAAGATCTGAGGCTCAGGACTGGAGTCTCTTGTTTGGGATTACATGTCATGAAATTTGGATTTAACAAAATAAATGGGTTTTTGATGAAAATGCAGTTACTAGTGCAAATTCGGTCCTTACCTACTGTATAAAATCAAATGAGTTTATAAGGATGACTAAGAACATGGATAGGGTAGGCATAAGTTGTCCTAGAAAAGAAGTAGCCTGCAGATGGAGCTTTCTAAACTTTGGATGGATTAAAATCAATACAGATGGCTCTTGTTTTAAGGGAGGGGAATTAGCAGCTTGTGGTAGAGTTCTTAGAAATTGTGTTGGAGACTGGATTGTTAGTTTTGCCAGAAATGTGGGTAAAGGGACTCTTATTTGTGAATTATGAGATGTTATTACAGGTCTAGAATTGGCTTGGAGTAAGAATTATAGGCAAATCTAGGTGGAATTAGATTCTTTGGTTGCAGTACAACTTATTACCAAGGAATGTGATTCATCTATTCCTTATTTGCCATTAGTGAAGAATATTAGAAGCTTGATTAACAGAAATTGGAGGTGAAGGTTACCCATACTTGTAGAGAAGGTAATAGGGTTGCTGATTGATTGGTTGCTAGAGGTCATAATTTGTTACTAGGAACTCACATTTTCAATGAAATCCCTCAAGGATGTGGTCAAATTTGTGTAAAGTATATTGTTGGAGTTTCTTTTCTTATAGATGTAAGGTTTTAGTTGGGCTTTGCCCTTTTTTGTAGAAAAAAAAAAAAAGAAAAGAAATAGGCAGAGTGAGAGAGTGCTTCATGTGGAGAGTGTCGAAACCGTGACAGGTGATGCGTGGAGAGAGGGCGTAAAGAAATATGAATTGTATTAGTGCAGTGTCCTGGTCATTTTGTGATTACCATTTTTTTCAACTTCATATTTCTTTTAGTACTTAATCCATGCATATATAAAATTTGAAATTTGAACTTCTAATATAATAAAAGGTAAAATTTTTAAAGTAACATTAGGTGTAATTGCATCATTAAAGTATGAGTGTTTTCTTTGACATTTTCTAAAACACATACTACCATTTTTCTATTATGCTGAAAATATGGTTTGAAATCAGATTTTTAATACAAATCAAAGATTGTTATTGGATATAAAATAATAGAAAAAATTTATAAAAAAAATTTAAACTTAATTTTAGATGTTGTTTTTTGTACTTATAACATGTTTGTATCAATAGTCTTCAAACAAGAGAAAACTTTCAATTTCACCGATGAAAATCGATGGGAGGTACTGCTACCTTGTACATCGCGGGTAATCAGTTGATAAGCTAAACGATCTCATGCCCAATAAAAAATCTCTTCGGACTGCTTGTCAAGAATTTGAAGTCAACTTCAGCTTCAATAATTGGAAAATAAAATAAGAAAAAGAAAATTAGAAGGTGAATTTTCACCATTGTGCGAAAGAGGATGGATTTACCTTGAACCACCGAATCTCTCTCTGCATTTGCAGGGCTGCACCGAATCTGCTGTCAAGATCAGAGGAAGGCCCCAGTTCTGCCGCCTGGTGCAACATGTTATTGCCATACATATCTGGACGAGGTGTCATCATTTTTATCTGTTTCTCTGCTCTTTTGAGGAGGTGGTTGAACATCTTTTCTTGACGATTTGAAATGGCATGTGAAAATACTCATCTTCTTTCATTATATTTGGCACCCCATAACAGGTTGGGATTATCTCTACTCATTGATTCTATGAACTCTACTATTCCATACTTTGCTGCCTGTAACATGGCCTCGTATGCTGTAGCGTCATTCAGTTGATCTTCATTGAAATCTAATACTTTGGGACCGAGGCAGTTCATAATTTGAAGAACCAGGTCATGGGCCTATTTTTTGCCATATAATTCCTTGATCACTGCCATAATAGCCAAGTTAATTATATATATATATATATAGATGGAGTTTAGTTTTTACTAAAATGGGAACTTATTTTGACATTCTCTAAGATAGGGCTAATTACACTTGCTGTCTCTCGAGTTTGGAAAATTGGGAAATTCTATAGTATCCCTGGGGGTTTCAAATCCGGAGTGACGTGGCGCGTTCTGAACCATTGAATGAGAATATAAAATCTCATCCGATGGCTTTTGGGAGTGCCACGTCACTCCGGATTTGAAACCCCTCGGAGTACTGTAGTGCTCCCCTGGAAAATTCACTTTACTTTCATTATGACTAATAGAATTGGATGGCGATAAAGAAAAAATTTCAGAGACTAATCTAGCCAAACACACTTCATTTTCTCCAATAACAGGTGCAGTCATCTTTCTCCACACATTTCATTTTCTCCCAAAAGGGCTATCTAAGATTTAATAAATGATTCGCGATCACAATATTATCCGTAATATTACATTTTTGAGGGAGACCATATCTGCAATTTTTTTTGTAATTTTAAAATATTATACTCATATTTTTTCGCATTCGTCTTCATTGCAATGCGATTGTGACCGCAATTTAAATTCTTAGGGCTAGCATTTTTCTCCATTCCTCCGCAAACCTAATCTATCGCCTCTGTACCCACTAGCACTGCCCATCTTTCTCCCCCTATCAATGGCAAATGAAAGTTGTTGCTGTTATCTACAAGTAAGCCATTTATATTTTTGATCATTTTTCCCACATTTTTTTGGGCTTGTGATTTCTTTTGCAAAAGAATGAGTTTTTTTTAGTGGAAAAACTCGGATGCAATTTTTAAGTAAATTTGAGGTTATTTTTTTTCTATTTTGATTATATATTTCTAGTTTGTATTTTTTTTCCTTCATTTTCTAGTATTTTATTTCTTAGGAAATACTAATTGCCAAACCACTTTCTATTGGAAATTTTATATTTTGGACCTTAGTTTAATTTATAAATAATTAATTAATATTAATATTATTTAATACTCAAACTTTAAGTAGCAATAAAATTATAGGTTTTATATGGTATTATAGTTCAATATATGTTAACCGCATATAAATCTTAAATAGGTAGTATTCATAATCCAATTTGATTAATTAGTTTTATAAAGAGATCTTTATCTCTAAATAATACATTAAATTGTAGTTTTTCCTCATTTAAAGTGCCTGTTCTCTCTAAAAAAGAACATACAATTTATTGTATGTTTTGTCTACGTTCTGTTCCAGGGAGTCAAATTCCCGATTTTGACCGATCATGAATCACAGTTCATGAAGGTGTTCTCTAGTCAATTTATCAAGAGGGTCATGGAAGTTTTGGAATAAGGTAAAAGGCATATAAGTTAATTTTCTCTCATCTTCCAAATATTGACTTTCTGATTTGATTGCTCTAAATTTTTCATACCATAATAATATATAATTAAATGATCCGGGAAAATGGAGAGAGCCCATAAAATTTACAACACTTTCGGATTAGAGTCTCTAAGCAAGACTTCATTCTTCTAAACGTGAATTTATGAACGTACAGGAACGGGGGAAGGAAGGAGAGATTGAAAGGTAGCCAAAGAGAAGAGGTTTGAGCCAGCGCTGAGGGCAAAGGATCTGGGGGCATTAATGGCTTTTTTGTTGTTAACAGTTGTAAAAAGACTTTTGAAGGCCTTTTTTTTTTTTTTAAGCATTAACTATGATTCATGGCTAAGCTTGAATTTGATCAAATCTACAAAGAATACACAAGAACAAAAGCACTTTCGTTTTCTTTTCTTTTTTTCTTCAGTCATTTTCATTTTTTTTTCAATAACAAATTTGAGATCTAAAAGATATAGCAATTTTATTTTTTCATATTTTATGTTAGTTCATTTTATTTTTTAAATACATCTTAATACACGGGCAAATCCAAAAGAATTTATTTAGAGATAAGTTCGTTTAAAATTTTAAATAATAACTTAACAAAATTTTTTAAAAGATTATTTGTAATTATTGAAATAATAATTTCTATTAATGAATTTTACATAATAATATTTTTAATTAATATTAGTTTATTTCTTATAAATATTTTACATAATAATTTTTGTTACTTATTTTAAATAATGCTTTTAAATAATAATATCTTTTAATGACTAAACATTAGATAAGAATTAGAAATTATAGGAATATATTTTGACTTTTTAAAAGAGGTGAATGAAATTGATTGACATCTTATTATATATATACACTATTAAGACAAAATACAAAATGTTAATATTCTAATTATAACAATTATTTCCTTTTAAGAAATTAAAAAGCTAATATTTCTAGGTCAGCTTTAACAATAGCTTTAATACGATTTGTCATCATGTGGGGTCACGTGCGTAATATAAATAAGGGAATTTATGGTTTTCAATCGGAAATTTCATGATAACAGAATTGAGCGCAATATTTGCGTTAAAATTATGGGAAATGAAGTGATTTTGCTAAAATCAGGAGGAAGCACGTGTAATTAATCCTAAGCCTAGCGGAAGGCAAAATAATTTGCCCTTCCTAAAAAGAATTATCTTAAGGAACGTTTGGTTTCTCCACTCTATTTTAACCTTGCAAACATAAGATGTTTAATAAAAATATCTTGGCTTCGATGTCCAAATTTCAAAATCTCCACATCAAATACAACATTTTACTTACACAATTAAAAATCATTCAAAATATAAAAGGAATGGTAGTGGGTAGATTTTAAATCACCCATATGTACTTCATCTTCTATATTCTGAATTGTGAGAAAAATACATTCAATTCTTTTAAGTTCTAGAGAAATTATTAGGACGTTCCTTCTGGTTTTAAAATTTATATAAATCTCTTTTGAAATATAAAATAATATTATATTTAAATCTAAATTTATATTATTTTTTAATAAAATGATATGAAAAGATAATTATAAATTTAAATAATAATTTAAGTCTTTTATAATCAAAGATATATTTTGGGTAAATAATAAAAATCTATGTTCCTTACATTAAAATTTAACTTTTTCATTAATCATATTTTAACTATTTAAGATTAATCAAAGTATTTTTTTATCATAAAAGATTTAAAATATTTTATAATAATATTTATTATTTGATTTGAATTCATAATTAGATTTCTCATCATTTTATAAAAGAAAAATTTTAAATTAAATTTAAGTATAATTGTTAATTTATGTTTCAAGAAAAATTTATATATGATTTAAAATTAAATAGAAGATTCATGTAATTACACTAATATCCATAAGAGATGAATGCAATCCTCTCATGATATGCTTATCACATTAACTATTTTTTTCTTATAACTAGTAGTCAAGCTTGGGAAGAGCACAGGCTTTTTTTGATTATTTTGTTTAATAAAAATTTGATAGAATATATATATATATATATATATATATATATATATAATATTATCTTATAAAATAATAAAAAATTTATATGAATTTAATTGTATTATTCTAATTTTTTATGTGTAATTGATATAATTATAATAGTCAAAAGTAATGATAGAACAAAAATCTCTCCTTAATGTAATGTAATTCTCGATAATATATTTAGGCAAATTTTTTATTTAAGATTATAATTTGAGCACTTGTAAGTTTTTTATCAACCCACGTAGCATTTTGTGATGTATGCGAAAATAAAATTTAAATCAATAATCAAGTTTTGTTTCATATTTGTTTACTTTATTTTGCTCGGTAATAAAAATTAAAAAAAATTAATTCATTTTAAATTACATATAAAAAATATAAAACACTTTCTTTAGTTTTAGAGTAGTTGGAGTTTGCTTCAACTTTACAAACATAGAATCAAACTCTTAAATCATCAAAAACTTTAGAATTAACTCTCATTATTCATTTATTTAACCTCTTTAATAAATTATAAAAAAAATTTATAAATTTTTTAACTAAAAATCACAATAATATTATAAAAAATGGTGAGGTAAATTAATGTATAATGTATTGCAATTATCATTTCATAATAATAAGTGAATGGTGGGTTTTAATTTTGAGTCTAGTATTTTTAAGGGTTTAATTTTCAAGTTTTTAAAGTTAGAGAGAAAAAAAAATCCAATCATCTTAAAGTTAAAGTGAGTATTTTATATATTTTTAAATACAAATATAATGAAATTACCCGTTGTTATAGGATTTCTAAAAGTAAAGGAAATTTGAGCAAAATGAAAAAGTTAAAAATCTAACAAATATAATTTTTTATTTTTTTCTAGCAAACATATCAATAGAATCCTTGAATCATAAAAATATCTTTTAAAAATTAAATATTTTTTTAAATGAGAAAATTTTATAATTAAAATCTTAAATGTAAACATAAAATAGAAAGAAGTTTTAATACAATGTTGATGAAATTTGACAATAATCATAGCAAAAATGATTTTTTATTGAAAAAATGCACTACTAAATTGAGTTTGATTTAAATAGAAAATAATATGAATAAATCTTAATCCAAAGGCAATGAAGTTTGATTTCACTACTTTCATTCTAAATATTCTAAATTTAAAAAATATATAAATTTCAATAAATAATAACAATTAAATAATTTATTGGTATATTCATCATTAAAGAGTTTGATGCAAAAATGTATAAATTGATTTTATAATCTAACAATTAGTATAATGAATTCTTGTATTTCCAAGCATCTTATTTTATTTTTTTTTGTTTATTTACTAAAATAGCATTAAGATTACTTTTTTTTCTATTTAATTGCATAAGATTGAAATCAATATTATGTTTTATTAGTAACATTATCTTTAAAAATAATTAACCATTTAAATCTAGTCGTGGTTATGTATTATAATGTAAAGTGAAAAAATTGAATTTTGAGCAATGAGCATGATAGTTATATAAAATAGGGGGTATATAGTTAATTATAATCTTAACCATAGATGAAATTAGAGTTTTAGAGTAAGAAAGGTGGAAAAAAATTTCATTTCAAGACACCATATATTAGATATCAAACCATGTGTTAATAGTAGTAGTAATAATGATAGTTTGTCTCATATAGAAAGTAAATTTTTTGTAGAAATTGATCTTTCTAAAATATAAGTTTCTTTATAAACTTCTCAAAAGCATTCAAAGTTATTTGGTTATAATTATCACACCATAATTGCATGACTTTAGATGAAGTAATTCCGAATTGACTAAAAAGATACAAGCTTAACAGTAACATGAATAATGACTCAATATTCAGAATTTATACTAAATCGAGATGCCACTATTTTTTTCTTGCTTTTTCAAGTTTTGAGATTTCCACTGACAAACACAAAATACCCAAAAGTAGACTTTCTATCCATAGGATACCCTATCTAATTTGCATTAGAGAAGCCTTTAATTATGTAATGACCATAATCTTGATATAATATTCCATGCCTAAGTGCTTTTTGTAGATATTTTAAGATATGCATAATTGCACCTCAATAAGAAGTTCTTAAAGAATTCATGAATTGACTTATTACACTCATTAAAAAAGTAATGTCAAGTTTTGTAATAGTAAAATAGTTCAGTTTGTCTATTAACCTTCTGTAACATTTCAAATTTTATAGTAATTCTCCCTCTTCCAATCTAAGCTTAACATTTGGGATCATTAGGGTGTTATATGGTTTTAAACTAAGTAAAACAATTTTCTTTAAAAGATTAAGAATATATTTCCTTTGTGAAATAAAAATTCCCTTCTTACTTTGATCAATCTCAACACCTAGAAAATATTGAAGTGGTCCCAAGTTTTTAGTCTGAAACTTAGACTGAAGAAAGTTCTTAAATTCTAAAATTCCTACTTGATCATTGTTAATAATCACAATGTTATCAATATAAATTGTAAGAGGATTACACCTAGATTTAGAATATTTGTAGAATATACAATAATCATACTTCTTCATACCAAACTTTATTATAACATCATTAAATTTGCCAAACCCCCTATGAGAAGATTGTTTTAAACTATACAAAGACCTTATTAGTTGATACACCTTTCCTTTCCCCCTTGAGCAACATACCTAAAAGGTTTTTTTGTATAGACTTCTTCATGTAAATTGCCATAGAGGGAAGCATTTTTAATATTAACTTGGTGAAGAACCTAGTGCTAAGAGGTAGCTAGAGAAAAAAAATAGATGAACATATATTTTAGTAATAAGAGAAAAATTCTTAGGGTAATTAATACTATAAGTTTATGCATAATCCTTAGCCATCAATCAAGCTTTTAGTCAAGAAATAGAAACATTCAAGTTGAATTTGACTGTATATACTAACTTGCACCAAATATGCTTTTTACCACTTGGTGGGAGCACAAGCTCCTAATTATTATTATTCTTAAGAGCTTTTATCTTTTCATTCTTAGTAACATGCCACCTATCATGAGAAAAATCTTTTGAAGCATTTTTAGGAATAGTAATAAGATTCGAGGAAAAAAAATAAAAGACTAGGAAGACATAGGTAAGGCAAAATATGACACAAAACTATAGAGATGATGAGATGTAGGAAGGCCACCTTTCTAGATGCAATTATGAATGCCTTTGTGGTGGGCAATAAAAACATCAAGGTTGAGGTGTGAAGGAGGTGGATCTTCTAAAGAAGAAGCTATTGGTGGAGGAAATAAAGTTGGTTATTGTTTAACAATTAGCGTGGCATTTGATGGTGGTGGTGTTGTTATGGGGAATTGTTTTTTGTGAGAATAAACAAACTTAATAGGATAGGGAAGCTGTTGTTAGGAATGAAGTCTTGAGAAGTAGTAGTATATACAAAGAAATAATCGTTAATAGATTCAAACTTAGGTAAAAGATTAGTAATTGTAAAAGAATTAAAGAAAAGAATTGACCTAAAAAATATGATATCAAAGGATATGAAATAATATCTCAAATCAAGAGAATAACAATAATAACACAAAATATTTTATCCTTTTATGAAAGTGGTAATGAGATTTGGTAGCCAAGGAAAACTTGCTCCATAATACATTGGTCTATTTCTAATAATCTAGCATGTGGGATCCTTCACATGCTATCTTAACTTATCGAATGATTTTCATGCTTTTCATTCGGTATTCTATATTTCAATGCTTCAAATTTCTTGATACATCTCACATCATCCAATGTGAATTATTTTAGATTGATCTGAAACTTTTATATGTAGAGCAACTAATAGAAATTCTAAATCATCAAATTCATAAGTTAAGGTATCAAGTAATTCCATCTATGGCAATTCATTGGGAAAGACACAAAATTGTAGAAGCTATGTGGAAATCTGAAGCTAAAATGAGAAAGAAATACCTATATCTCTTTATTAAGTTTAATGTTTAAATATCTTTTCCTTTTTGATAGCTAGTTTCTAAGAATTTGGGGACAAATTCTTTAAAGAGGAAGAAACATTACAACCCTAAAATTAGTAAATTTAATTTTAATTTTGTAACAGGTAAACATATAAAAGTATTAATAAATTAGGAAAATTTTGAAAAGGCTTAAGATAGGTATTTAATTATAGAAAATAAAATTTAAATATAAAAGTAAATATAATTAGATTAATTATAGTATTATGTGAAGTTAGGTTAAAATAAGATGTATGAAGGAAATTTAGGGATTCAAGTACCCAAAATTCCCTTAGTAATCTTATAAAATTACTAAGCTACCATTAACCTTCTAGAAGGCTGAATTGGCTAACTTTTACTTAAACTTCTCACTGACCTTCTCTATTTTTCTCTATTCATCATTAACCTCTTTTAAAAAAATTTCTACCCAAATTTCTCAAGTGTATGCCACTTTGAGCTAGGAAATCTTCCACACATAAGTGCTCATAATTCTTTTGTTAAAATAGATCATAAACCTTAATTGATTTTTTAGCCTTTAAGAATAGAAGAGGTTAGGGTTTAGGAGCTAACATGATATTCATATGTATGGGGTTAGATTTCATTTACTTGATAATTTCTTCATCTCTTTTGCTTCCTTAATTTAAGGTAAGTAGATAATCTACTTCCTTTAAGAAAATTTTCCATTTGCTAAGTTTAATTCAATAGTTGATGTTTTTGAATTTATTGGATAAATTGAGCCATGGTGATATGTATGTGATGAACTTAAGTTGTATTAAGTTAGTATATGCAAATATATGCTATGTAGGATTATATTCAGAAAGAATGTGAAGTTACATGTTGAATTTGATTAAATTTGGCTAGGTTCTACATTTTGGGATGCAACTTTTGGAAATTCTAAAATTGATACTTGAGTATAATAGTCAAGTATCACCTTGAAATTATGGCAAAAAAAAAGAAAGTATCACCTTGAAATGGTTAATACTCAGGTACCATTTTTAAGTATTATAGATGTTTAAGTTACTTGCTTCAATTACTTGAGTAGTGTACTTCAATACAAATTTGATCTTGTTTGTATTCGAGTACTATACTTGAGTATGAGGCCTCCTTATTACCTTGCAAAAGGAGTACTTGGCTATAGTACTCAAGTGTAATTTCGATATAAGAAGTTTGTACTTGAGTATTATACTTAATAACTCTAAAGTTTTATACTAAAAATTGAACTAAAATGTCAAATTGTTATAGACACATTTATATACATATGTGTACATGGTTGATTTATTAAGCAATGTATTGAATGATTTTATGCTTGAACTATTATAATCAAATAAATGTATTGGAATGTGAAATTGAAATATTGGGTTAAGATGAAAATACCAAATTTGGGTGTTATGATTATATTAGTATGTATTAGGAAGGATAACGTTAGAATTATAACTGATAAATACCTAGAAGATCAAGGTTGGGATTATGGCTAATATTTTGGGAGGTAAAAGATGGATTTACTATTATGGTTTGTATACTGTATGCTTTACTTTACATGATAATTTGACAATATATATATATATATATATATATATATATATATATATATATATATTTATATGTATGTATGCACTTATTAAGTAAATTATCTACTTATTAGGACTTTAAGTCTCATTTGTTCCTTTAAAATGTTTTCAGGTGATCAAGGTGAAGTTCCAAACCACCATCAATAGTCTGTGAGTAAAGATATGACATGAGTAGCTATAAATAGAAGATAGTAAATTAGCATAGTAGGTTCAATTGGAACTTTTAAGGAAATTTATCAATATTTGAATGCATGGTAACTAAGCTTTGTTGTAATTATTATTTTGGATAAATGGAATATAGTAGCTTAAATAAATGTATCTTTAATTATATTTATGTGATGATACCATATAGATAACAAGTCTTATTGTTATCGATAACAAGATTAATGCATTCACGGCTAGGTGGATCGTGACAAAAAGGCATCTAACTTTTTTTTCATTTCAAATTTGTTGTTTACTGTAAATTATAGTTTCTTATTTGTTAGATTGTTTAATTTATTTTTTATTTGTGTCTATATAATTGTATAAAAAATATTTTAGTTTATGAAGTTTTTGCATCTATTACTATTGTATCAATTATTATTTATTAGATAGTTCATTTAAAGTTTGTTTGTATCTATTGTTGTTTGTATCTACATAATTTTATAAGAAAAACATGATTATTCAATACAATAAATAATTTTAATGCTACTAACTTATGAAATTATAATGTTTTTGAATGAAACATATTTACAAAATTAAATATTTTAGTTTATGACATTAATTTTTTTATTTAATCACTCATGTTTAAGCCTTTATAGTTGAATGATGTTATTTTACTATACACATCAATTTCTTTCTTAGAAATTGATATGTAATATTAAAATAGTGTAAAATACAGGATGTCAGATGAAAATAAAAAAGATGAAGTCATCATGCCATTTTCAAATTTTGTCATGAAAATTTTCTAATCCTAAAATGATTCTTTCTCTACTAAGGTATTCTTATATTCTAACCTTGAAATGATCCTCTTCAATTTTTTATATTTATACTCATTAATTATGTTACAATATTGAGAATCTATTTGCTTGTTAGTAAATTTGTGGGGTTGTGCATTTATAAAAAATGCACAAAATATAAATGTAAGGACTTTCTTAGCTTTGTGTTTTATTTTTACAACTTAGTTTATGATATCAAAATTAACCATGTTTTGTTGCCTTTCATTTTACTACATGTTCTTTATGTTGTACAAGTAAAAATCTTAATTTCATTTTTTTCTTTTCATATTTGATGGTATTATCTATTATTTATTTATATGAAATATATAATATTATATATAAAATTATAATGAATGTTTATTACATTTGTAGATATTGAGTTTAAGATAGATTTTTTGGGGAGTACCAACCTCGTATATTTATTAATAGGTATCAAATAAGTTTTTATTATTTTCTTATAAATTTTAAAATTGTTAAAATTGAGATTCTGAAATGTTATTAGAAATGTTAAGGATCAAAAGTGATTGGATAGGGAGGAATTGTAAGAAAGGGAGTGTTAGGAGGGAGGTTATACAAGAAGGGGTTGGCCAGGGAGGAAGAGTGAGGGTGGATTTGGGAGGAAAGCCATATAACATTGATTATTTAAAATAATTATAGTTAGATATTGTTATTTTTAACATTGTAGTTATAAAAATGATGACAGTTATTATCTATATAAAATCAATGTTATTGTGTATTTCTTTCACATTGATTGTTAATTGTGTAGAATAGTTTGACATATAATGACACTTGTTTATATCTCAATTCATAATCGATATTGAAAATGAAAAACAATCAATATTATGGTAGTGCAACATCAATTGAATAATTCAATAACATTGTAAAATTATGACACAATCACAAAATAAAGTGAAATTCACTAAATTATGCACAAATACAATTCAAAAGGCATAATATAGGAAAAAAATAACATATAAAATATTGTGCAATACATCATTTCTTTTCTAAATTTTTTCTCCTTTTGCATATCAATCTACTGCACAAAGAAGATTAGATAAATTTAGGGATACCCACATTTTGTTCTATGGTAGAAATTGCAAATGGGCTAATTTTGAAATTTTAGATGGTTAATTGTGAAAGAAATTTAACTTTGGCATATTAACGGAGGCAGTGGCAGAGCTAGGACTCGAGGGTTAAGGGAGGTAAATGTGTTTCAAAATTTCAACGAAGGTAAAATTCACAACTTAGTGGGGGTATATTTAATGAAAAATATAATTTTATATATAAGTTTAAGAAAATCAATGGGAGCACGTACCCCGCTAGAATATATATAACTCTGCCACTAGATAAACATTTAATTTAAATTCTTTTTATTATTCAGTGATCTATCTATTGTATGAATAATATCCAACAAATGTGGGACCGATAAGAGATTTTAGTTGAATAACTCAATATAATTTTCATTAGAAAAATTTCAAGTCCCAAGCATTGAAACTGAGTAGCCATAATTGCATGATAGTGGGGAAATCCAAAAGATGGAATTACCACGCTCCCTCAAGACTAGAAATAAGTAAGAAAAATATAGGAAAAAAGTGCTCAAACAGTGAAGGATAATAACACATACAACAAGCTCAGCTCAGACTGATACAATCTTTAAGAAACGAACATTAATCCAAGAGCATATAACATGACACACGAGCAGCAGAAGTGAGGAAGAAAACCACGAATGCTTAAGAAAATAAAGATTTAAAAAGCTCTGAAGTTGTTATTGCAACAAAGAGCATTCAAGAGTGTATTCTAATTTCATTCTTTCAAAGCCCATAAGATAGAGGAACTTATTACTAGGCTACAAGGTTGGTTACAACACAGTCCAATAGGGGGAAAAAATATCTAACAGCAACAATGACATCTTTACTTCACAATACACATTATAATAACGCAACATACTTCGAATAATTCTATTTAGGATTATAAATACACAACTAAAACATATAAAAGTCACATAACTAGTAGCACACTTCCACATCATCCTTACTCTGAGCCTGTCGAACTATTTGACCCCAATCTGATATTTGTAGCACACTCTGAGTCTGTCCAAGCATTTGAGCCGAATCTAATATTTGCAGCACAATCAGGAGACCTGGCTACCAAGGAATTTGCCCCTAGAGGAGGAACTCGAGAGCAGAAAATCTCACAACGCTTAATCTTCTCTATCAGATAGATAGATACAAGAAAGGGGGAAATTAAGACAAAAATGAAGACATTATAGGGCAACAAGAGGATAGATTTGAATCCTTTAAGTCCTATTGTAGACTTGGCAATCTTGAAGAAGAGTGGCACTTGTGTTGGCACGAATATGATGATTGGAAGACTTGCAAGTGATATAATAGCTCTTACCTAATTTTGGTATCCTCTCAGCATCCTAGCAATTCCAACACAAAATTCAACCATCATGGCCGCCACTGACATAAATAGGAAGAAGAGGATGGCCGTTAACATAAGGGGCAACGTCATTTCAAAATCCTTTTCAGTGCAACGTGATGTGAGGATGACAATAGAAATCAAGACTGAAAATGAAGATTTGATGAGCGATACTGCATCGGCCATGATGAACACTTTGAACGGGGTCTTCCTCAAGAAGATGGGAAAGCCAGTCACCTGATCATTTCCACCTGGAACTGTGAAGGCTGCTGCGAATGCGATAGTGATGATGAGAGTGCACACTATTGCGAAAGAATGAGCTGTTTCCTTTCCCCGTTTCTCACCAGCTTCCATCAGCTCCTTATGGCTTTCGGTAAATACTTTAGGCCTTCTACTGTTTGCATTTGTACCTTCCTTATACAAGGGAGGTACAATTTTGTCCACTTCCTGCAAGTCTTTTCTTCAGGTGTTTTTAAAAGACATCTCATGTAAGTGCAAAATTGCACTTACTATTAATGTCACACAATATATATAATTAGAATCAAAATAGGGAGAAAGCTGGAGAAATCATACTCCCATATTACATATATCTAGTTGCATGACAGTTGAATTACAATATAACTACATCAATAACAATAATTACGGGGAATATTCAGTGTTTCTTATTTTAATTTATGACTAAAAATCTATTTTGATTCTTATAAAATTGATTTTTTTTATCAATTTTATTCTTAACTAAAAGTTTGTATTTTGGTCCCTACAAAATTAAAAATCCTTAAATTTGAGTCATTTTATATATGAGATGAAATATTAAATTACTATATAAAAAGATTAAAATTTGAGAGTTTTTAATTTTATTGGGGCTAAATTAATATTAACTTTTAGTCAATGAAGAAATTGATAAAAATTAAATCTTACAAGGATCAAAATAATTTTTAGTTTTAACTTATTTAGTCTCATTTACTATACAGATAAATATGTAACACCAAAGAATAAGTGCAAAAAATTTAAAACAAATTCTGCTAAGTATATAATCAATTAGATTGGTTGAATTAAAATGAGTATAATTCAAATTATTGTAACAAAAATTTAATATTACAAAGAATTATAAAAATCTTCGGAAAAAAAAAAAAGAAACATCACAATTAAGAAATCCTATACAAATTATTTGTTCAAATCCATTAGTGAGACATCCAAACATATCTACCTGTTAGGCCTAAGCCGGTCATCTAAAAAAATTCCAGAGATATACATAAAGAAGAAGAAGCCTCACCGCCTCATTGTTGACAAATTTATGACGTGTGAAGGATTTGCGTTTTTTTTTTTGGGTGGAAGAAAAAGGAAAATAATGGAAGAAAATGGTGAGGCATGAATAAGGGTAAATAGTTAAGTAATGACTACTCTTTACTTTGTTTGGATGTTTAGAAACCCTTTCAAAATTCTAATACAAAAATAGTTAATATAGGCATTTACCAAAAAAATAGTTAATATTATTAATAGTGGAAGGTTTTAGAGAATTAATTATAAACATTCAATCTTTTCCCTATATTAATAAAAATTCTCAAATAGAGAAAATATTATGATATAACCTTTTCTTTCCTCTACTTTCCTTTCATTCTCCTTCATCCAAATATACTATTAGAGAAATTAAGGTTCATTTATTTTAATAAAAGATATGTTTTATAGAAATATAATTATAAAACATTAAGATGATAAAAATATTCTATTTATTTAATATTAAAAATTAAAAATTTAGTGAAAAATAATATCCTCTGTTTTAAAGAGAAAGTTAATGTTCTCTACTATTAATATTTAAGTATCATAAATTTTTAATCAAGTTACACATATAATACGTCACTTCTTCAACGCAAATTTTAGGCAGTTAAAGCAGCTGACTTCACTTGCCTATAAATAGGCCAATCCCGAAATGCGTAAATGTGCTCAAGCGGGACAGCGGAAGTGTCCCCGTGAAGTGTGGAGTAAAGCCCGAAAACAAAGTGAGAGAGTACTCAGTTGGGAGATCGTCAAAGCCGTGAGAGGTATAGTGTATGAAGAAATTTTAATTGTATTAGTGAGGTATCCTTCCCAAAGTACCCTTTCTTTCAACATTATGTGATAAAGATGTCATTATTAGTAGTGTCAAAACAGGAAGAAACTTTCAATTTCACCAATGAAAACCGATGGGAGGTGCTGATACAAAGGACCCCATCTCAAATACGGGAACCAGAAAAAAAAAAAGATAAATGCAGATTAGTAGGTGGACGTCGAATTTCGTTGAAACTGGCCATCACTCGAAATAACTGTGACCAGTTTAATTTACTCACGAAATATATCACTGCAATTAAATATTATGCCATGAGTTTCATCAAACGACCTTTACGTTTAAATCAATTTTAAATATAATAATAAATAAATTATTGTATTGATCCTTAAAAAATATGTTATATCAAAATTTCTTAAAATTTTTTTATAACAGCAATTAAAATTTTGAACGAAAAAGTTAATTAATTTTTAAATAATTTTTTAATATTTATTTTAATTTTTATTAATGGTAGATATATAAATTATGTGTTATTATAATATATAAAATTTTCAATGGTAAACTTATCAGAGGAAGTTGAATTATAAATAACACATAATTTTAATTTTATCTATTTTAATTTTTATCAATGGTAGATATATAAATTATGTGTTAGTAGAAATTTTAATTTTAATTTATTTTAATTTTTATAAACGTAAGTGATTGTTTGAGTTAGTAGAAATTTTACATCATAAGAGATTTTATATTTTTATTTATATAATTGTTAAGATTTATGTTCATTCATTTTTTATTCACTTTTATTTTTCATATAAGTTATTAATTTAACTAACATAATGATCAACTTTAGTATAAGTTTCATTATCAAACTCACTAGGTATTTAAGGTAATAAATAAGTGAACTTCTACAAAATAATGCTTTTATTAATTAATACAATGAAGCATAAAAAACGTTCATATTTGAAGATCATATCAATATTATTGCATATTTAAAAGTATAATTATATCATACAGCACAAAATAATTATCTTTCAAATTAACTATAAAATATATAAAGTAAAAAATCATACACATTACATATTTATAGCAATAAATAAAATAGTATAACAACAACTACAAACTCCAATAAACATAACAACCATATAATCCAATTTTTTTACAAAATAAATATAAAAATCAATAAATAAAAGTAAAAAAAATTACAAATATTAAGAGATAATAAAAAACCAACCTATTAGGAGAAGAAAACGTCACAGGCGAAGAAGAAGAGAGAAGGCAGAGGTTGAGCGCGGATGAGGAAATAGAAGGGAAAGTGTGTCTGGTGGCTTTTAAATAGCCAAAGCAATAAAGACAACATGTGTCATCTTAATTTTTAGCCTGGCTCGGTCATTTGGATTGCACTCCACTTAAAGGCACATGCATCTTTTTAACGCTTAGGCCTATTGAGACGACATGGAGTTGTCTGTATTGCTCATAGTCGTTTGTGTTGCTCCTGACAATTTTTCCAACGCGCAAAAGCTTCCCGCCACCCAAGATTCCATCTTTTAATAGTTTTTATTATTTGTTTTTTGTGGGAAAGGATAAAATACATATAATCTATTTATATTATTTTTTTGATAATTTTTCTTATTTTTAAATAGTAAAATTAAGTTATCAAATATATATATATTTTAAAAAACTTGGTTAATATTTTTTTCACATCCTTAGTACTGGAGGCCTTTCACATCCTAATGTATTTCACAGTTAATAACAATTAATTTTTCCAAATTAATTTCACATTCAAAATTAAATTTAAATTAAATGTACATTTTTAACTATGTTTTATGCACAATGATTTGAAATTATATACAACAGAACTTTTATACATGTAAAAAAAAGGTTTTAAGATTGAAATTTTTTTTATAGTTTTTAGAGTTTTTTTTCTTATCAATTAGTGCTTGGATATATTTTTTATTTTATTTTTAGAAAGTATTTTTAAAATTTATTTTTAAAATATTTTTGCTTTAAAAATTAATTTTAAATTTAAGAAAAACAAAATATAAAGAGTAATGATTATTGCATATACAAATTTTTTTATTTAATTATAAAATTGAAATAAAAAATAAATTAAAAAATTTTAAAAGTTATTTACATTTTTCTATTTTAAGTTACACATTTGAAATTATAAATTTCAAAAGTAGATTATAAAATCAACTTTCAAGAAAAACTTTTATTTTTAAAAATTGAAATGTGAATATATTTTTAAAAATAATAGACAAACACACCTTTAAATTCAAATTTAGGATGTGTTTCATGTGTGCAATTTATCTGCTATTATACAAAGAATAATATCTATTTTTAATTAACGTTTACTATATACTTTTTATTAGATAAAATTGTAAAATGACATCAAAGGATATATTAATAACAATAAATTTATAATTAAAATAATTCACATTTATCTAAAAATTAAGTTACATAAATGCAATTAACAAGTTTAAATATGAATATAATGTTTAATATTTAATTAATTATGTTGTATGGACTTATATATTTATTTACTTATGTAGTTTTTATTTATTGTTATTTATAATAAAATTACAATTACTTAAAATATAATTAATATTATTTTATGATATTATTTACTTATTTACATACATATGCTTGTATATATATAATTTAAATTTAAGACATAATTATGACAAAATTAAATTAATTATATTTTATAAAAAACATTTAAATTAATATTGTAAAGGGTGTAGGTTGTAAATTGATAAAAAGAATAGGAATAAATTTGAAAAGGATTTGAAGAGGCATTAACTTATAAGTTATAAGTTACTTTAGGTAACTTACTAAATTAGATTTTATTTTATTTTTTAATAAGTTAGAATAAGAAATGCCTCTGAAACTTAGCTTAGCTTAGCTTATGACTTGTTAATTAGATTAATAAATTATGAGTTAACTTATTTATTGTGTAAAATGAAGCCTTTAAATGAACCATTGACTTCTTGATTAATAGAAGTAAAGTAATCTAATTATACTACTATTTTAATTTTAAAAAAAAAGAAAAAAGAATAATGAGATGCTGGAGCAACCCTTATCTCACATGCATCTAAGAAGAAAATATTTATAAAAATATATGTGCAGTACTATTTTACATTATTAATATCAATTAGTCTCATTATTATGCCTCAGAAGAATAATTATACAAAGTAATGGGAGGGTTTTTGACCTTTTACACAAATATAAATAGAATTATTTTCATACATTATTAATTTGAATAGAATGATATTTACACTATAAGCGATGTATCTTTTAAAAATTGAATGAGTATTTCACAATTTATAAATTTTATAAAGTTTAAAAGGATAATTTTTAAAATTTTCAATGAGCATTTCACAATTTTCTCCTTTTAATTTTATTGCATTCTTTTATCATTTTGGTTATAATAATTATAATTAAAATAATAATTATATTTAAAATAATAATTATTCCAATCAAATTGTATAAATATATATGAATAGATTCATGTTAGCAACAAATTTATATAGATAATGATGTATTAAGTGAATGATATTAACAAGTATTTATTTAAAAAAATTATAAATTATTCCTTTTAATTTTGAATTGGTTAAACATTATTCACTTTAATTTTTAAAACATGAAAGTCATCCTCTTAAACTTTATAAAGTCTAAAATTGATGCCCATTATCTACTTAATCAATCATTATATCGAATAATGTGTTTCCCTAACAATTTTTTTTATTAAGAATCATAATCACAATCACAACACAATGTTATAGTTTATTAATTTTTTTGTTATTTTTAATATAATTTTTATATTATGTAATTAATAAAAATTATATTATATATAAAAATTTGTAGTTAAATACTCATACACAAGGTGTAAAATCAGATCTAAAATTAAAAATTAATAAAACCTCTTGATATTTTATAATACTATAATTCTTACTTGAAAAATTCATAAAAAATTACATAATTTGATAAAATAATTATTTAAATTAATAATGTGCATTATTTACAAATTTTATAAACTTCAAGGGGATAATTTCTAAATTTTCAATGTCAAATATAGTAAAATATAACCACCTTAAAGTTGAAGAAGAATTTTATATTTCTTTCGCTTTTTTCTTTTAATGCATTCTCTTATTATTTTGACCAAAATACTTATAATTAATTTTGTATACTATATATCATGAATAAAATTTTTTTAATTTTTTTTGAAATGTGTAATTAAACATTTAAATTATAATCATTGTAGAGAAAATTTATTCATTATTTTTTTCATTTAAATCCTCAATGGTAAAAAGGGTTTGTGCTATTTTTTTTTAGCGTGCTCATACAAATTTAACATTCCAAAATCAACTTCACAACCAAAATTAATTTCAAAATAAAAATTGAAAATAATAATTTTTATTTCTAAGTTTGATGATTAAACATTAATTTATAATCATTTTTTGATGCACTTATACAAAATAGTAATGGTTATCAATTATATTTGAAATAATTTCTTACACAAAATAATTTTACAAAGGATTTCATTTGTTAATTTACTTCATTCAATTGGATTTTAACATGATTGAAAGGATGAAATATTTTTTAAAATGATTTTGTATAAGAAATAGTTTTAAATATAATTGATTATAAATAATTAATTTAAAAATAATTGTAAATTAACATTTTATATTTGATAATACTTAATCATGTCCTTTGATGGTTAAAACTTTTATTGCTAATTTTCAACTTAGAAATAATTTTGATTATAAAGTTACTTTTAAATGATTAATTTTTATACAATCAAATAAGTTAAAAAAATAGTAATAAGAGTTTTTTTTTCTGTTGAGGATGTAGAATAAGATTTAATGCAAGAAAATTATTACATAAATTGTATAATATAAATTTTTAAATAAAAGGATTAAAATATTATAAATTTTTTTACATATGAAGCACCTATACAAATGACAAAGTCATCTATATAAATCCTTCAAAATTTTTCTTAAGAAAAAGAATATAAGGGATCTATACAAATGACTTTGTCGTATAAGTCCTCCAAAATTTTTCATAAAAAAAAATATGAAGGACCTTTATAGACGACTTTTGTTATTTGTATATAGGTCCTCCTAAATCCTATACAAATTTTGTCGTCTATATAGAGAGAATCTATACAGATAATTTTATTATTTATATAAGTCCACTCTATATAGATGAAGTCATTTGTATAGATTTACTCCATACAGATGACTAAAAAGTTGTCTATATTCCGAATTTTTTTAAAAAATTTTAGTAGACCTAATTATCTATATAGGTCCTCTCTATACAAATGATAGTCATTGATATAACTGTCTTCAATTTTTTTTATTTTTCAAATGGCTATACAAATGATCTAGATTTTATCGTTTGTATAGGAGTCATTTGTATATTATTAACTGGTTGTAGTGTAACCAGGAGTCTAAGCAAACGAATATCCAAATCTCCAACCAAAAGTCTCTAAACCTATGTAGCCTAATCTAACATTACAAATCAGCAGAGTATATAAGATCAAGCTCCGTTTGTCTCTCCATCTTTCGTCAACCACATGTTAGACTTCAGGGTTTTTACAAAAGAAATTACAAGTTCAAAATTTCGGGAGCCTTGCATCAGAAATTTCAGTATTCCAGTTAGTCAACAAAAGCAGTTATCTTTGAGTCATTAGACACAAAAGCAACATTAGACAGTCCACTGTGATTGCTGGAACCATGAAATGTGGCCGTGTGTCTTATTCTTAACACCTTTATTGTATATTCAAGGGATGCAGAAGATAATTCTTAATTTTTATTTAAAACTGAATTTTAAATTTTATTTACGATATTTATAACATTTTTCTTATTGAAAATAAGTTATAATCAGCGTTCTTTTTACATTTAGGATAAAGAGATTTGAACTTAACACTTCCAAATCTCTCATTGTTATGCAACCAATTAATGACTTTTATAAATAAAATTTTAAATACAAATCAATATAATTTTTAGGTGAAGATTAAAAAATAACAGTAACTTAAATTAAGTATTACATAAAAATTGTGTATTACATAGATATCAGTTTCTACATCATTGAACTTTTTCTAAATCATTGAATTTTTTCATTTCAATAATGATATTCTAGAAACTACTTTTTAAAAATAAAATGTATTTTAATATAATCTTTATGTATATTGGTCTTTTTCATCTAAAAATATTGTACAAAATTGTTAGTTTCACTATTATTTATTAGGGTTTGAATGATTAAATAGATAGTCTGCGAAAAGATTTTCGTTTTATTTGAAATTAATAGTAGCAAGTACATATATAAATAAGGTTAATTTGTGGATGAATCTACAAAACCTTCTACTTGCTCAACCACTTTGTTTACATGTTAAGTGAAATGATGAGTGTTTTTATATTAGAGATGATAATAGTAAATCATGATCATTAAATCATTTATTGATAATCATAAATAAAAAACATAATTGAAAATATCATTATCACTTAAAAGGATTCAAATCCTTTAAGTGCTAGTTGTATTTTAAAAAATAAAGTGAGTATTTTATTTTCCCATGAAAAAATCAAGAGAATAAGTAGTTATAAACTTAAAACATATTTTTTAAAATTTGTTATTATTTATTATTAAATTCTTAACCCTTGATTTTAGCTCTAAGGGTTGTGGTTTAGCACTCAATTCTATAAAATGCAATCTTGCACTTTAGAGAAGTTCAATTTCACATGTAAAAGAGTCACATGACTTTTTATTTTAATTCTTTATTTTGATTCTAACTTATCTACACAAGATCTTTGATGGTTACAATTTACTCATATCACTCTCACAAAAAAATAGCACTCTATATGTATGTATGCATGTATGTGTGGGAGTTAAAGTCCCTCTAATTATTGAATATTCTTTACCCTTTGTTTGAATTAATAAAAAAAGGTGGAAAGAAAACATGTAGAAACAAAAATGGTTGAAAAATAAACTTTTTAATTCTTGGATACTTTAAAAAGCTTGAGGTAGAAAGGAAAAAATTGAAAAAAAAACCTGAAGAATGAGAAAACTATTTCTCCACCAAATTAGTGCTAAAAAAAGGATAAATTTCAAAAAGTTTGCTAGATAATTTTATTGACTTGAAATGGGAGCAATTTCATGATTTAATAAATTTATTTTTATTTTTTTTACTCTTCTATAAGTTGAATAAAAATTAGTATTCTTACCGTTTTGTTTCTATTTATTTTCTACACAATCAAATAACAAATGAAAAAGTAATATATCTTTTCAAGATAAATAAAAATTATTATTTTGAAATAATAAAATAATATTAAATATGTAAAAGCATATACATTTTAATTTTGTACTTCAACTAGCTTCCTTCTTAAACAAAATTTGAATTAAAAATATAAATAATTTTTTTGGGTCTAAGTCATACAAAAAAGAGTCAACTCCAATATAAGTCATACTATAATCAGAGTTTGGATTGAAAATATAAATTGGGCATCTATTTAAGCCTTGAATCTTAAGCTTAAGGAAAAAAATTGTGTTTTCTGCCCTGAATCCTTGAGAAATTTTCTCTTTTTTCAAGAATGCTGTAAAGTGTAGAGTAACGGGAAAAAGGATAAATCAAGTGTAGCAGGTTGCACCCCTTGCCATGTGTCAAAAACTTTTGAAAACAACCAAACGACGCTGCAGATGTAGATTTAGATTTGTTTTTTTGCGGTCAGGTAGATGATTTTGGGAGGGGGAATGATTGAATTTAGGGGGTAAATTACCAATTTACTGTTTTTTCAAAAACTTATTTTCGTTTTGCCGCTATTTGAAAATATATTACCAAAATACGCGTCGAGGGCGGAAGCGCCAGTCCGGATGGCACCTCCGGTATGACTTCAGGGCGCCAAATTGAATGGCGCCCTTACTGCCATTTCAAAATAAAAATTTTAACTGCCATTTGAAAATAAAAATTTTAAAAATAAATAATATGTGATTGTGACTCAAAATAAATTTTTAAAAATAAATTACTCATTTCATAATTATATTTGATATCATAAAAAAATATTTTATTCCACTTTGATATTTAATACATTAATTTATTATAGGAATCAAATAAGAAAGTAGTTAATAATAATAATATATTTAATAAAAATAATAAATATTTAGTAAATAATTGAATATTGTTAAAATAAAAGATAGGACCAATAAAGAATAATTACGTAATTTATATTAATATCTCTCAAAATTTGATCGAATGACACTTAATATTTATCATTTTTCAAAATTATATACTTCCATTGTTCGGAATTATAATATTACAAGTAATTATTTAATACGTTATTACACGTAAGTAAATTTATTGAATTATTCAATAATATTCTTTACATACGAAGTTGAAGATTGTTGAAAATGAAAAGAAATATAACGAAATAAATATATTTCTTTTTATTTTGTATTTATTCCAATAATATTCTTGCTACTTTGTATTTATTTCAATAAAATTATTTTTATTTTGTAAAAAAAAATATGAAATGATGAAGTTGAAGATAGTTGAAAATAAAAAAAAATGTGGTTATTTCGTTGCAATAATCTTTTCATTTTGTAATGAAATTAAAATTATAACATGAATTAATTCCTTTTTATTTCATCACAATGATAAAATATTTTGGCAATGGGAGGCAAAAGTACCGATTTACTATTTTTTTAGAAACTATTTTTTGTTTACCGTTCTTTTAAAATATTTTACCAAAATACGCACAGTGGTGGAGAGACGCCAAACCGAATGGCGCCTCTGAGGTCGGTCAAGGGACGCCAGACGAAATGGCACCGTTGGCACTTGAGGGAAGGGACGCTAGACGATTTGGCGCCTTTGGCCTATGGTACCCTCGCTCCTCATTTCTAAGTTAAAGTTTATTAGCTGGTGACTGTGTTTACTGTGGATCCAAAGGACTTGGATTTTGGTATTGTATATGGCCAGCATCCCCATCTACGTTGACAATTATACTACATGTTTTGACCTCAATATTTGATGGACTCAACTCATAATGTATTGAACAAACATAACATTTAATGTCATTTACAAGGATGATAGTTATTCATCCTTCAATTATTATAATTAATATTATTAATATTTTTATATTTATTATAACTATTTATTCCTTTCTTCACTAATAATATTAAAATAAATAATGAGAAAAAAATTTAATTAAAAAATAATTATATATTTCATATTATAAAGATAAAATTTATTAATTTATTTTAATATTTTTTATTTATTTGAACATGGTAAATAAATAAAAGAATAGATAATTATAACGATTGTGAAAATAAAATATTAACAATGTTAATCATTAAATTTGGGAGATGTCATTATCATTACTTTTATAAAAAAAAATATTCTAATTATTTTAAAGTTTATTATTTTTTATTATTTATATATTAACTTAAAATTTGAGAGATGTCCCTCGACCGTCCTCAGAGGCGCCATTTGGTTTGGCATCTCTCCGCCGCTGTGCGTATTTTTGTAAAATATTTCGAAAGAACGGTAAAACAAAAAATAATTTCTAAAAAAATAGTAAATCGGTACTTTTGCCCAACAAGATGTGGAACATGGAATAATCTTTATCATTAGAAAAAAAATTAACACACATTGTTGTAAAAAAATTATAATTAATTTATGTTTGTTAATAATTTATAATAATTAAAGTTATGAAAATAAAATACCAGAGGAGAGAATAAAATTCTAGTTAGAAGGATGTTATTAGAAAAAATTGTATATATTTAATGCGTTATATGAAAATTGAATTGATTGTGTATTTGTGAGAGAAATTGGTAATTAAAATCGATATAAGTACCTACGCAAAAAGATAAAAATGTCGTAATAATCAAAACCATTCTAAATGTTGATGTTTGGCAATAAAGTAGTAAGATAGATGTGCATAAATGTACAATAAACATGAAAAAGAAAGCTAATGTCAACGTAAGTGATGTCCAGTCCCACATCCAGGATCGGTAATGTGGCGGCCATATCTATTAACCCTCTGCGCAGGCTCGGGAGTCACATCTCCGGTGTCTGTGGCTCCTCTACCTCTAGCTCCCGCTCTGCCTCTGCCTCTGCCTCTACCTCTACCTCTATTTACAAGCATTGAGTCATCTGTCATCATGCCACCAAGTGCTGATCCCTGATCCTGAGTATGTAGATCAAATGCAGGATGATATGGCTGTGATGCACCAGCTTCACCAGAAGGAAAGACATAGAATGAAGATGAAACTCCTGGTATATGTGGAAATGCCTGGAATGAGAATGGAACACCAGAAGTAAACTAGTACATCTGGGATGATGACGGACCATATAGTGCAGCCGGGAACATGGTGAAGGATAAAGGATCATTAGGTGCAGTAGAATACATATGAGATGAAGTAGTCATATCTGGCATCATCATCATGGTATCCTGGGCAGTCGATGATGGAGTTTGTTGCACTGTCGAATGGACGGAACATCAGCCTGCGACGTAGGTCGTGAAGCAGTGCGACAATGTTGACGAGTACGAGGCTGATCATGGTCACCCTCCGCAGGGTCTGGGATATGATAGGCATGAGGAGCTGGCTCCGCATGTGAGTTAATAATCACATGATCAACCTCCTGAATGGCATGAAGGATGGAGTCCGTCGCTGATCTAAGCGCATCGAAGGTGAACCTAGACTGCCCCTCAGGTGTAGTGAAGTCGTGTAGTGTGGACACCTCATCTACCTGTGCAAATTTTTGACATTAAAGTTAGGTACAATACTAATGCACAGGAAGAAAATTAGACACAGATAACTAGTACGTAGTATTACCACAAGGTCTAGTGCTCCCCCAACGGGTGTAATGAATCACCTAGTAACCCGTCTGTACCATGTCATGTACTTGGACCGTGGGCCTAGGACTAGTTATGTGGTCAGCTCGGCAATAGTACACAAGTCTCGGCGGTAGCACACAAGTCTCGGCGGATATCCCAGAGTGCAATGTACGACTGATGCCGGATGTGCCATTCCTTATCATGCCGACCAGATAAGTGAAGGCAATGGACCTCCGTCACCTGCTTTGGTGGCTCAGGAATAGGCTGGCATAGTCCAAACTGCCGCAAAACCCTATCTGCCTGGTGCCACTCGACAATCTGAAAGTGAATGAGTGGCACCACTACTATCCACATGTCACTCCCATCAAAACAGTACTGAGGAAGTGATACGGTGACCACCTCAGTGTACGGGATCCAGGCGATATAAAATTACACATTTATATTGTCATTTAAATGCGATAATGAAATGGATAAAGAACTGAAATAAAAATATACATTATCCCCTACATACCTGGTCGAGACGAAGACGATTCAGCACATATCTATAATAGGGTAGGCTGTGTGTCGGACTATCCTGGAACTTCTTTTGATAGTGCCACCTACCAAGTACAATAACTAAGTTAAACAACTTAAAAGTCAATTTAATTACAAGTGTAAATTGAAAAATTTTCTAACCTACGGGCTAGGGGGCCAATCCCTGTATCCCTCTCTAGTATGTTTGAAACAGTAATCGTGGGGGTGATAGTGGGAAATCTATCCCATGCCCAAAGCTGCAGTAGTAGGCAACACCCTCCTATCTCCTTGTAATATGGAGCAGTGGCCTTACAAAGCTCTTTGTACAAATAGGCCAAGCAGGTAGATCCTCAACTGTACGTTCCAGCCTCATGGAAGTCTTCGAGCAAGGGTAAGTGCATGAGGTGGACATACGTACCGGAGTGGTCTGGAAATAACGTCCCACCAATGAGATGCAAAATGTAGGCCCATGTGAATCTCTGCACTGTCACCTCATCCGCATCATCTGGAAGATGAGTGAAATGCCTTTCCAACCAACTCATCCTCAGTCGCCCCCTTCTGATGACATTCTCGTTCACCTGTAACTGTAGTCCCAGATACTCCTCTATTAGGGCTCCCCATCCCCACACAGTGGGGCTCGTCACTACTCGATTATTAATGGGTAGGCCGAGCTGAAAAGCAACATCCTACAATGTAATAGTCATATCTCTCTATGGCATGTGAAAAGTGTGTATTTCTGGCCTCCATCTCTCTACAAAAGCATTAATCAACTGATGGTCGATCGGCACAAACTCACACATTGCTAGGCCGTAAAAACCTGCCTCTCGTAACAAGGGGACAATCAACTTTGGCGGCTGCTGGTGATGGTAGTAATGAGTCCGTCGAATCCTCAGCACATGGTCAGGCTGTAAAAAAAAAGATTAATAATTATTGCGTCTAACAATACAGAAAAGGTTCAACCAACTTTAAGATCTAACTATTTCCATACATGGCCTGCCCAAATTGACTGGGATATGTGTGATTCCTGAGCCGTCAGCAGTGAAGGATCCCGTGGTCCAAGATCAAAGCGTTAGGAAGTGGATGCCATCTGCCACTATAAGAATTGCATTAGGATGGAATTTAAACACACACTAATATAACATACGTGTGCAACTTAACTATAAAGATCCACACAAGAATTTATAGCACTTGGACAATTGAAGTAATTTGTTAACATTACTAGTAATGGGGTCACATATATATCCATAATGGCATGCAATTTTACAACAATAAAACAAATCACATCATCCGACCGTTACACTTATGACATTGGTTAACATACTTCGTAACATATTTGCAAAAGTAAAAATCAAAATCAACGTGAAGAAGGGCCTTCATCTCCATGTAGAAGTGGGCAGCGCCTACGATTATGACCTTCCATCTTACAAAGACCGCATTTTTGCTTGACACCACTCTCTTGAGGCCAATGCATCTCATTTCTAATCTGTGTTGACTTCGGTCGTCCCTTTTCACGCAATCTTCCATAATTTGGAACTAGGACAGGAAATAGTGGTAGGTTATTCCATTGTGACCACTCCCCGATTGGCCACCACTCAGATTTGTAGCAATTAAGTAGGGTGTCAAGTCTATATACAGGATCGACATATGGTTCTCATGATATGTTAACTGAAGCACAAACAGCAATAATATGAGCGCAAGGATACCTATATGCTTGGAATTGTCCATATTCATATTGCCCTTTGTCTAATAACACTTGGACGACTTTTCCACATGATCCCCTGGCCATATCAGGGCCCTCCACCACTTCAAACCTAGTTCCTTATCTATTATAAGCACAAATGTGGTAAGAAGAAGCACGTGACTGGATAGTCGCAAGCTCCTGTTTGAATTTGGTTGCGTATATCTGACCTTGTTGTAGTTCAGCATGTGCTTCTTTTGCCCTTTTCACAAAGTACTTGACACATCTATAGTATGTTTGTTGAATTAGGCCTGTGATTGGTAGCTTCTTTAATCCTTTGAAGAGGTCATTAATGCACTCTACTATGTTAGTTGTCATATGACCATATCTTCTGCCTTCATCATAAGCAAGCGTCCATTTCTCCATTAGAATAGCGGTTAACTTCTTGTGGATCTCCTTATTGACTTTGCTTAAGTTGTCCAATCTCTCCATGACCTTTTCTCGATTTGGCTCATATGCTGAACACAAGGAGACAAATAGGTTAACCGGGTTAAACTACTAGATACATAAATTTACAGATGAAAGGTTCAATAAAAAAGTTATGCTGTAAGGCGTACCAATCTTAAGGATAGCTTTCTTGACATTGTTATCCCTGCATTTCTTGCAAACGTTGCTGGCAATATGTCTGATACAGTATCGATGAACAGCATGAGGAGGCTACCATCCTAGACCTTCGTTAGCTACAACATCTTTTATAACTCGGTGTCAATTTGATATCAGGCATATTCCTTACTGGTTCGTAAGATTTACCCATAATAATGCTAAAAATCAACTCCAATTTTCATAGTTTTCCTTTTCAACAATGGCAAAGGCAAGAGGTATGGGACATTTGTTACCGTCCTAGGTCGCAGCAATCAGTAACACACCTCTGTACTTGCCATACAGAAACATTCCATCAACTTGTATGAATTGCTTGCAGTAGGAAAATACGGTAATACATGGCTTGAAAGCCTAGAAAACTCGGTTGAAAACATGTTTTTGTGGATCAACACGATTGTAAACTGTGACGAATTCTTCTAACTCCAACTTGAACAGAGCTTGGTCACAATAGCCTAAAATGTCTAACCATTTAGGGAGCACTTCATATGATTTATCCCAATCTTCGTACACCTTGACAATTGCCTTCTGTTTTGCCTTCCATGCTTTTCTGTACGAAATCTTATACCCATACATGCCTTCCACCCTCTCTTGTATAAACGAGATTGGAACATCTTGCTTTACTTTAATCATCTCCAGTATCAAGGAACTGATATACTCGGAGTCAAGAGACTTGTGATCCTGTGTTAAATTGGCATTAACACATGTGTGAGGCCCTGAAAATCTAGTTATTATCCAAGTGTTAGAATTCTTCAGATTGGTCGCTCTAAGGCAAAATTTGCATTTGTCCCCATAATTATCACATTTCACACTCAATCTTCTAGTATCCGATTCCTTCACGTAATAACTATGGTGCCTTCTGATGTGGTAATGCTTAGTTGCAGTAATTAATGCCTCCTTGCAATCAAACTCTTGTCCAATCTGTAAGTCCTCCATGCCGTAATCATAGCTTGGTTTCATTATTTTCAAAAATTCATTAGCATTCCTTACGGCATCCCAATCAATGTAAGAGAAGACAGCAGCTTGAGGGACACCACATGATGTCTATGCAGCATTGTCACTCCTCACACACCGCGTTGCAACACTATCTCCATGTGTAGTTGCACGTTCTTCATCATCAGTGTCACGATCATCACCGTTACTACAAGACACCTTATCGTCTTCAAAACCAGACTCAAGGTCGGCATCCATGAATATAGGATTAGTGGATTCTTCCTCTACGACTGGTAAGACACTTGTTGAACCCTTCATGGTATATGATACATTTCTCAGGAAAACACCTGCAATAGATGAGTCCAATGCAGGAGTATAACTATCAGAAATGTGGAACTCAATTCCACTCGTGTAAGAAAGGCCTTCCCACACCATCGAACAACTAGTACTGACATAAGCCGTTGGATCTACGGGTGGTCTAGTTATTAGGACTCTTTCTTATGAACCAAGGTTAGCAGCATGCAGTTCGGATGTGATCACCTCCACGTACAATTCCATTGCTGTTATCGTCGGATGTTGTTCATAGCTTGCTATGGCACATGCCAAGTCTTCATCGTCGTCCAATTCGTATGCCATATATTAAGCCTCTGTTTGATGTTGTGGAAACCTATAAATAATTTTCCCTACAGCTTGATCTTGGTGAAGTTTCAGTCGGGCATGAATTCTCTCTCGCAAAACATCCATAGTGCTGCATCCTCTCAATTTCAATGCCTTTGGGGGAGGTCCATCGTACATTACCCCCATTGATCCTTCAATCATTATACCATTTGAATATATAAAAGCAATTAAACTTTTCTTTATCTCGTTACTTTTAGCTGCAAAATATTCACTGCACCTTCACAACTGACACATATTATCATATACAATTTTTATTTTTATAAACAAATGAACTAGTATTTAATATTACAAGTAAAAATTAACGGAATGTATTATTATTTTTGTAAGATATTTATTTAATAGTACATAATAATTTACCCGCATAAGCCAAACCCATTCCGATCTTTATAAGCCGACATTTTTTTCCAACAAAATTTTAAGCTATTTTTACACTCATTCGTAATTTTTCATACTTTATAAATTTTTAATGTTCATTTGCAAGTGTGATTTAAATAATTTAATTCTAATTATTCTTTTTTTTGCATAAATTCTGATGTAATATAAATAAATTATTACAAATAAAAATAAATTTATATTTGAAATAATAATTTCAATTTTCACTTACATGCACATAATTGAAAAAAGCTTAATTTTTAAATATTATTGCATAACAATTTTTCATATATAACAAACATATCACATAATAGGATAATTTTTTCCGGTCAAGTAAATGTTATTTCTTTTTAAAACTAATATAATATTTGATTATATAATCTTATTTATATTTTAATTTATCTTTTTTAATTATCATTTTTTTATTTATTCTGAACAAATTATACTAATTAAATTGATTAACCTTTTCAATACACTACATTTTTTATTTTCACGAGAATTTTCTCCCTTCACACCTATTACTAAATAGCAACTAAAATTATTTACACATTATTGTTTGTATATTTTTATGATTACAATCATGAATTCTTTTTTACATACACCGACTTTGTCTAATACTTATATTACAGTACCTCCATATATATTTTAATACTTTTTGAATAAACCTATGTATAGTATAATTTTTTCGATTATGTTTATTATTCTTGCATTTATAATATCTACCATTTAAATAGAAAAATATTCATATTTTCTATAACAATAACCTATCTTTTAAAGCTTCTGGTTACATCCACATATCCTAAAATTTTATTTTTATTACCTCTCTTATGATATATTAAAATTTCACATGAAAAATTCTCTAAATATAACTTTCACTTAAGCCTTAAAACCTATTTTAGAACACCTTTTTTTATCTCGTTTGTTCTTCTTTTAATAGCACAACCTATCACAGTACATATAAATTTCTATAAATTTTTCATAAATCATAATTTTACATCATAAATCATAATAATAAATATAAAATAAAAAAACTCATATTATTTATATCATAATATTCTAAACAAATTTCTCTACCACTATAAAAGATATTTTCATGATGACTAATAAAATTTATAATATAAGTACAAAATTTATAAAAATACTAACCGGTAAGTATTAGGAAAAGCAAACAGAAAAAAGCCTCTGCATGAAAGAAAAATTTGTTAGATATTTTAATAACTTTAATCTCTAAGTAAAAATTATTACATATTATTGTATCATTAAAAAAATTATGCAAAAATCATGCTAAATTAAATATATTTTACAAGACAATATATAAAAGGAACAAAAATAATAACATAGATAAAATTTTATTGATGTATATTTAATTTTAAATATAGTGTTTTAATTTTTTTATCAAAAAAATATTAATAAATTTTAAAAGAGAATTAATTTTAATTCTTAAATATTTTTATTAAAACTGGAATATATAATTAATTATTTCAATTAACGCTTCCCATAACATTAATTTTTTTAAATTATTTTAAGATAAAAATAAAATATGTTACATTATGTCAATATTATGTAATTATCCTATTATTTAAATCATAAATAATATAAGTCAAAATAAAAAAATTATAAAAAAATAAATTAAAAAAGGAGAAGTGCTATTTGTAAGGTAAAGTAATAAGTGTTAAAAATTAAATATATAATCAATTAATTTTATTAAATAATATATTTGATTATTAAAAATAATTTTATGTCAAAAAAATAAATTATATTATATTTATATTATTCAATATATTGCATTTGAACTTTTAATAGAATGATTGAAAAAAGAAAGGAGAAAAAATTAAACAAAGTAGATGAAATGAAGAAAAAATAATATACGAATTGTAAACCCTTGGAGAAGTCTTAGTTGATGTATTTTAAATTTAAAACATAATATTTAAAAATTATTATCAACAAAAATTTGCAAAAATTTATATAAATAAAATTTAATTTAATTACTAAGTATTTTTTTTAAAATATAATATGAAATTAATTATTTTTATTAATAAAATGTATATTAAAGCTTTAATTTATTTAAAATATTATAATAAGATAAAAAATTATAACTTATTATATTTATGTTAATTAATGATGTTGATGTTTTAAACCATAGACAATACGAGTAGATATAAAAAGAATACAATAGAGTAAATAAGAAATAAACAATACATACGGTATAAAGTAATAAAAAATTGATTGTATAATAAATTAATTAATTAAATAAATTATATAATTTATATAAAATACATTTATAATAAAAAAATTGATATATCTTACTGTTAAAAATATTGGTGTATATGGTTTAAATACCATGGGTTAACCAAAAAGAATAACAAAAATGTACAATAAAAAAGATAAAATAAATAGAAATAATGCATAAAATATCAAGTCTTTACAAAATACCCTCAATTGATATTTACTTATTTTGACATATATTACTCTAAAATTAATATAAAAATATTGATCAATAGGATAATATATTCTCGTAATAATCAACATATAATCAAAATAATCTTATTTTTATCATATCCTATATCCTAAAAAATTTTATATTTTAAAAATATCTAAACATAATTTTTACCTAAATTGTAAATTTTATTTTAAGATACTTTTCTTTATCCCCTTGGTTCTTCTTTTAAAATCATAAACTATCACAGATCATATAAATTTATTCAAATTTTTCCTAAATCCTATATTATAATTTCACAGCATAAATCATAATAATCAACATAAAATAAAATTTTTTTTCCAATGTAAAATATTCTTATAATAACTAATAAAAATTATAATATAAATATAGAAATTATAAAAAAACTAGTACAAATCACAAACTATCACAGATTATATAAATTTTTACAAACTTTTCTTAAATCTTAGATCATAATTTCATATCATAAATCATAATAATCAATATAGAATAGAAATTTTCCTACCACTGTAAAATATATTCTCATAATAATTAATAAAAATTATAATATAAATATAGAAATTATAAAAATACTAACTAAGGAAGAGCAAGGAAAAAAGACCAGATTTGCTCTAAAGAAGAAAATATTGCTGGATGAAATGCACAGAAGTAAGAAAGGATGAAGATTTGTGAATGAAAAAATGGGAAATAGTGCGAACGGCTACGAGAAGGGAAGAGAAGCTGCGAAGTAGGGTTTTGGCTGCGAAGAGGAAGGAAGGGGGTCGGGTATATATAAGGCAGGAGGCATTATTTCATTTGACGCCTCCCAGAAAATTCAAACCCCAATGGCGCCATCTTGAATGACGCCTTCAAGGTGAATGGCGCCAGGTGGGATGGCGCCTTCAACCTTGAGGCGCCATTCAAACTGGTGCTCTCCAAGCTGTCTTTGCTCCAAAGGCGCCAAACAATATGGCGCCTCCAAGCCTTACGTACGCCATTCAAAATGGTACCCTGCGTACTTTGGTAATATATTTCAAAATTACGGTAAAACAAAAAAAAGTTTATAAAATAACCGTATATCAATATTTTAGCTGAATTTAGGCTGCCCAAGTCTTTGCATTTGCATATCTGAGTTTACCAGCCCTCAACATCGTTTCCTCTCTCTTCCACGTTACTATTTAAAAAAGCCCGCTGGCTCTCTCTCTCCCCATTTCCTCTACTTTCCTCTTCCCTATTCTGCATGCACAGCAACCCTCGATTTATTATCTTTTTCATGTCCAGGGTCCAGAGAGGGGTTTAGCTTGAACCCGTAAGAGCATATTTTCCTTTGCATTCTCCCTCCCATTCGTCCGCCTTCTTGTTTGAAGTTCTGATTTCTTCTTTGAAGTTCTTGGTATAGTCCGTCACCTTCCTTCTTTTACTATCATTTTCGGTTCTTGTTTCGTCACAGGTGTATGTAGATGGAAGTTCTGATTTCTTCTTTGAAGTTCTTGGTTTAGTCCGTCACCCTCCTTCTTTTTTTATCATTTTCGGTTCTTGTTTCGTCGCCGGTGAAGATAGATGGATGTCCAAGGGTGAAATCTTTCAGTTGCCGATGTGCAACAATATTTCGACGAGTTAGAGCAGATACAAGGATTGATAGAGCACAAACATATCGGTCAGAATTTCACTGCACAAGATGCTGAATTTCTAACAAAGAAAACAGCGGAGCTGCGTCATAAGATGGATGCTGTGGAGACGATGGACGCGGATGTCTATTCAGAGGAATCCGGTCAGCTTCAGAGAGTTATTTTCTGAAAACTTGGTACGGGGGAGAGTCTTTTAAATTCACTGTCAGAGCTTCTCCATATCTAGATGATATTAGCTTTGGTCACTTTCAATATACTTGTGATCACTATAAGATGAAAGCGGGAAGGCAGACTGCATACCATGTAAGAAATGATAAGTTCGGACACTATATGGAGAAGAAAGACTGATCAGCTCATGTGTAGGAAACAGCCAGAATTTTTAGCTTAGCTCGTAGCTGTTTTGTACATGTGAAGGAAAATATTAATCTTTGTGAGATGAGAGCAAGAAGGCAGACTGCGTACTTTGATTTCTCTTACCACTGTTATGTACATTTTGGTGCATGTCTTGTCTTTTTAGCTTGTAGTACGCATCAAAATTTGTAAGACCCTGATCTTCTTGCACCTTCAATTTGAATAAAACTATACGGACACTATACTCTTCATTATTGCCAATCATCTATATCAATATCAATTCAATATTCAATGTCCCTTTATATCCCTTCTCTTTATTCACTTTTATACGGAGAAAACAACCTTTTGATTCTCCATTTTTTTTGTTTGTTTCTTTATACGTGTCAGGCCAGTGGGGCTTTAAATTTTTATTTTCCTGCCTTATGTCTCATAGTGTTTCTTGCAATTTTCTGAACTAATTGTTGGGGTTTCGGCCTTTTCTCAATCGTCGTGTAGCAGAAAGATTGGGCTTATATTCTTATTTTTGTTATTATATGTATTTTTTACATAATTTCTTCATTTTTAATTTATTTTATTACTTCATTACAATATATATAATTTTTATTTATTTTATTGCATATTTTTATGTACATTTTAATTATTTATAATTTTAATGTTAACATTATTAAATAGTATATATATAATATAGTATATTTTATTTTTATTATGAAAATATTTTATATAAGTTAAAGTTTTAATTTAATTGAATTACCTAACTACAAATTTTATTTTTATCTTTTATATTATTCTGTAACTCACTTACTATTTCTTTCCTTTTTTTAAAATTTATTTTCAATGTATATTTTTCTTCTTTTACCTTCTTTTGTATGTTTAAAGTTACTGTTTACAACTTAAACGCTAATGTCACCAGGAAATTCATATTTTATTTATTTTTATAAAAATATTTAAAATAAATTAAAATATTTAATTGAATTGAATTACTTAACTAAATATTCTATTTTTTTACTTTTATATTACTTTACAACTTACTCATAATTTCTTTTAATTTTATTTATTCTACCATATGTTGTTTCCCTCTTTTTATACCCATAATTATTTAAAATTTATACGTTAACGTCATAAATATTATAAATATATAATGATAAATTAAATTTTGTTACAAATATATTTTAAATAAGTTAAAATTTTAATAAAATATATTAATTGAAATGATTATATTATATTATTTAATGAAAATAACTAAAATTTTTAAAATTTTATCAATATTATCTCAATATCAATTTTTAAATGTCATATTTGAAATTAAATACAAAACTATTTTAATTGAGATTTTGTTAACACTTGATAACTCATATATTTATTTACTTTATTACATATTTTTTTCATACTCCTTATTAATTATAGTTTAGACAACAATATCACTAAATAGTATAGATATAACATATCATATTTTATATTATTATAAATATATTTAAATAAGTTAAAATTTAATTTAATTATATATTCTTTTTTGAAGCTTTTGTGTACTTTCTCTTCTCTATATTCACTTTATTGCTTTATCTACTTCATTACATATATATAGTGCTGTCTACGGTGTCTTTGTAAAATCAAGGGTTCCAAACCCTACACGTGGAATTAGCAGGAGGCAACACTTGTAAAGTAAGATAACATTTTTATATAATTGATAAATTGCAAAAGTCTTCATGTTTTGATACTGCAGCCATGTACTACGCTTACATCAGTTCCCAGCGATTCATTCACAGTTCAACTTATACAAGAACTAAAAGGTTGGAACAAGAACATTTGTCTTCATGTTTGTTAAAATTTTTAATAAGTTGGTCATTTCAATTATTTAGCAAATAATAATATTTAAAAGGTTTCTTAATTAAATCTTAACATAATATATGTATTTATTTTTTCATATCAGACAATAACATAAATATGATTAAAATATAATATAGACAGTGTAATTTTTTAATGAAGAATAGGATAGTGTATTTTTAAAAATGAGAAGAAATTTTCATAATTTTATCTACATTAAGAATGTTAAATGGTTTTAATAATGCATGGAAATTTGAAGATATTTAAAAGTGTATTTAAAAAAATTAACACTTCACTAAATAAAATTAAAATTAAAATTAATTTTTTTTTATTTAATTTGTTGAAACTTAATATCAAATTTAGTAGCAATTGTTTAACTCAACACATTCAATAACTACTTATACTTTAATAAGATTTTATTAGACAAATATATTTAATGTTATTATTATTTTTCAAAATAATGACAATAGTTTAGGCTCTATTTATTTTGTAGGAAAGAATTCTTTGTAGAAAAATATTACTTACATATATATATTAATGAAGAAGTGACATACTATTTACATTAATGACTAAAAAATATGATATTTAGAAGTTTAAAAATGAAGGAAAGTAAATTTCCTTTTAAAATAGATGTTATTTTTTCCAAACTCTTCATATTTAATATTAAAAAAGTAAAATATTTTCTTCCATTTTAATATTTTATAATTATATGTTATAAAAAAATACCTTTCAATGAAATAAATGGAGTCTTAATGTTTAAAATTTTAAATATCATAATGAAGGATAATTTTAAAAGTACATACAATTTTACAATATTTTTTGGTAAAAATTTCAAATTAATATTTAAATTGAGTTCTTAAATAATAAATTATTTAAACAATATAAATTTAGTGTAAAATAAATTTAGCATGTAAAATTTAGTATTTTAATTTCAGCATTTAGCATTACTTCACATTTTTAGTTATGAAACCTAACAATAGTTAGAACCTAGGATGACCATTATGTTAGGTTTCAGATTAATAAATAAATTAAAAAATTAATTTTTTATTCTAAAATATTTTAGGTTTAACATGTAAATAAATTTATTTTAAATCTATTAAGTTGTTTCTTCTTTTTTTTTTTTTTACCAAAGGACGGATTAAATTTTTAAATTTTAATATTATATGAAAATTTTCATATAATATTATATTAAAATTTTAAATTTTTTTATTTGATCTTTATTGTTACTTTAATTAATTTAAATCATATAATATTTATGAAATTTAATTATAATATGTTATTTTATTCAAAATGTTAAGTTATTATTTCATTTTTAGAAGACATAAATTCAATGTAAGAGAATGTTATTTCATAATTAATGAATGATTGAAGAATTTTGATATTGATAGTACTTTAATAGAATTGTAATATGATTTAAATCAAATACTTTATAATGATATCCCTCCTTTCTCTTTCTCTTGGTAAAAAAAAAATAACTTAATAGATTTAAAATAAATTTATTCACATGTTAAACCTAAAATATTTTAGAATAAAAAATTTAATTTTTTAATTTTTTTATTAATCCGAAACCAAACATACTGATGATCCTAGGTTCTAACTATTATTAGGTTTCATGACTAAAAATGTGAAGTAATGCTAAATGTTGAAATTAAATACTAAATTTTACATGCTAAATTTATTTTACACTAAATTTATATTGTTCAAATAATTTATTATTTAAGAACTCAATTTAAATATTAATTTGAAATTTTTACCAAAAAATATTGTAAAATTGCGTGTACTTTTGAAATTATCCTTCATTATATATTAAAAATTTTAAACATTAAGATTCCATTTATTTCATTAGAAGGTATTTTTTACAAAATATAATTATAAAATATTAAATAGAAAAAAGTATTTTTTTAATATTAAATATGAAGAGTTTGAAAAAAATAACATCTATTTTAAAAGAAAATTTGCTTTCCTTCAATTTTAAACCTCTAAGTATCATTTTTTTTAGTCATTAATATAAATAGTATGTCACTTCTTCATTAATATATATATAAGTAATATTTTTCTACGAAAAATTCTTTCCTACAAAATAAATAGAGCCTAAACTATTATCATTATTTTGAAAAATAGTAATAACATTAAATATATTTGTCTAATAAAATCTTATTAAAGTATAAATAGTTATTGAATGTGTTGAGTTAAACAATTGTTGCTAAATTTGATATTAAGTTTCAAAAAATTAAATAAATAAAATTTAATTTTAATTTTAAATTTATTTAGTGAAGTGTTAATTTTTTTAATACACTTTTAAATATATTTAAATTTACATGCATTATTAAAACCATTTAAGCTTCTTAATGTAGATAAAATAATGAAAATTTCTTCTCATTTTTAAAAATACACTATCCTATTCTTCATTAAAAAAATTAGACTGTCTATATTATATTTTAATTATATTTATGTTATTATCTGATATGAAAAAATAAATACATATATTATGTTAAGATTTAATTAAGAAACCTTTTAAATATTATAGTTTGCTAAATAATTGAAATGACCAACTTATTAAAAATTTTAATTTTAACAAACATGAAGACAAATTTTTAAGGTGTTGTTATTCTAACCTTTTAGTTCCTATATGGCTAAGTTGAACCATGAATGAATCGTTGGGAACTGACATAAACGTAGTACATTGCCGTAGTATCAAGATGTGAGGACTTTTGCAATTTATTAATTATATGAAAATGCTGTCTTATTTTACAAGTGTTGCCTCCTACTAATTCCACATGTCCAAAGGTTTGGAATCCTTGATTTTGTAAACACACACACACACACACATATAGATAAAATTCAAATGTTAATATCTATTTCATTAAATAGATTTTTTATGCTCACCCATATTATTTATAGTCTATTAATTATATATTTCATTTTTAAAAAATATTCAAAAATTAAAATGAAATTTATTTATTTGAATATTTTAAATATTTTCTTCACATCAATTTTTTAATTTTCATATTTTAAATAAAATATAAATTAATTAAGATTTTGTCAAGATAATACAATGTTTCACTTTTTTATATCTATTTTATTATATATTTATCTTTTTTCTTTTCATATTCAATCCTATTATTTATTGCTCGTGTATCAATATCCCAAAGTTTTGTGTGTCTGTGTGTATCACATAATATATTTTATTTTTGTTATAAAATATTTTATTTAAGTTAAAGTTTTAAACTAATTTTAATTAAATTAATTAAATATATTTATATATATTCTATTTTTAATTTTTATATTACTTTATAGTTGATTAATCATTTCTCTTTTTTTTATTTGATTCACTGTTTTTTTCTTTTTTATATTTGTTTCTATTATTTATAATTCAAACAATAATTACACAAACAAGTATACATGCAATATGATATATTTTATTTTTGTATAACATCATTTTAAATAAATTATAGATCTAATTTAATTGAATTCTATTTTTATCTCTTATAATTATTTACAACTCACATATTATTTTTCTTTGCTCAATTCTATTTTTTATTCTTTTTCTACAACTTGAACACTAATATCACTAAGCCATATAGATATAACATTATATATTCATTTTATTATAAAAAATATGTTAAATATGTTAAAAAATGAATGTACAAAGTATTAGTTGAAATGAATAATTATATATTCCATTGTTTAGTAAAAGTATTTAAAAACTAAAAATCAAATCTTTTTATTTAAACTTTGTCAATAACTTGATATCAATTTTTGTGTACTATATTTTCAATTAATTTTATGTTAATTGAAAAATTGTCAAGCCTTTATAAATTGTGTACCGTTTATTTTATTTTTTTATAAATTTCAGTCCATATTTTTTTATTTCTATTTACTTCTATTATTTGCAATTTAAATATGAATATCATTGTATAGTATAAATATAATATAATGTAATATATTTTATTATAAAAATATTTTAAATACGTTAAAATTCTAACTTTAATTGAATACCTTATCTACATATTCTATTTTTTTAACTCTTATAATATTTTATAATAATTCTAGGTATTGTTTCTTTTTTCTTTTAATTTGCCCTATTGTATCTTTTTCTTTTAACATGACCTCCTATTGTTTATAACTTTGATGCTAATATATCTAAGAAGTGTATATACAATATGATATATTTAATTTTTTATTTTTTAAATTATTTAAGAATTTAATTAAATTAAATTTCTTAACTATATAATTTATTTTTTAACTTTTATATTACTTTATTGCTTATCCATTGTTTCTCTTCTTTTTATTTATTTCATTGTATATTTTTCATTTTTATGTCTATTACTATTATTTACAATTAGACATAAATATCACTATATATATAATTAATTTTATTATTAAAATATTTTTAAAAGTTAAAAATTTAATTTAGGTGCTATTGATTGAATTTTATAATTATATATTTAATTTTTAACAAAAATACAAAAATTAAATTTAAATTTATTTTATTAAAATTTTTAATATATTTTTATGTACTGTATTTCAAATCTTTAGGTATTAGAAAAAACTTTCAAGGATCCTTTTTTTTTTCATTTTGGAAGCTACATAAGCAAAATAATCAATCTATTGATATTGGAAAAGCCAAGACATTTTTTCGATATATTATTTTTAGGTCCAATGGTATTCATAAATACAGAAAGAAGTCATGTCAAATATAAATTTTTTCGTTCAATTGTTAATAAAATATATAAATATCTTTATTACAAATATAGGTTAATTGAAATTTTATTCTTTTACAGTTCACATATTATTTTTATTTTTTTATCTATTTCATTGCATTATTTTTTATTCATTCATGTACTTATAACTTAAACTCCAATTTCATTCAATAGTATAAATATATCACAAATATTTTATTATAATTTTTTTAATATGTTAAATCTCTAATTTAATTAAATTATTTTACTATATTTCAATTTTTTATCTCTTATATTGTATGTTAAAAATTTATTAATTTAATTATTATTTACTTAGACAATTATAAAGTAAATATGATAAATTAAATTTTAATATTTTTATAATTTTTATTATAAATTTAATATTTTATATTAGAAAAATAAAATAAAAAATTGTGCATATGCACAGGTGTATAATGGAGCTGGAAACAGACTTATCCAGTCTGTTTGTTGATTAGCTTGTGCAGGTTGACCTTAAATGGACCGGATTGGATAGGTCTATGTTTTTTGGCGAGCTTAAGAATCTAAGGTTGGAGTCCAAATATGTGTGGTTCGTAGGCTAATAGGCCAGCCAATAGACTGCATAAAATCCTGCACTCTAAAACAGTTCCAATAGCCTAAATTGTATAATGTATTATGTATATTCTTGAAAGCAGCCATAACCCACTTGCTCTAAGCCTCTAACTTCGCTAACTCAATCAGCCAAAAGGCCCAAAACTTCATAAACGGATCCATGCAATGCATTTTAAAGTATTCATTCAAAGAAATATAATAAAATTAAAGGCAAGCCATAAGCATAATCTCTTTGCACCATTGAAACCTAGGCCACTCCATATATATATATACATTATCCAAGATGACAAGATAACTAAAGGAATAATTAAAAGAACTAGGAACTAGGGATATTGAAACTAATAAATATATCATAAATAGAAATAAGAGAGGTTGGGGCAAAAAGCTTGTCTAGAAGATAAAATAGGAAAGTTTCATCCTTAAATTTATATTATATCATGTCTAATATTCAAACCTAAAATAGAAAATAAGAACACATCATCATGCATAATATTCAACAATTCATAAATGATAAATTTCAAAATATTGAAGAACAATAACACCACAAATATAATCTTTTTTTATCAATGACTAGGACTTCAGCTAGCCTCCTAGAATTGGTAATTGTGCATTTTCCTTCCATCCTACAAAAAAGTAATAACAAGAATCAAATTGAAATATAAGAATTAAATACAAGTTCAAATTTATATAAAGTACTAAATTAGCAACTAGTAAGCAACACTTTTGAATATGATGCAACATATATTAAAGTTTAAACACTAAAACAAGAAGAAACTAACAATCAATGGTTCTTAAATCCTTTTTTTCTCTATGATGCTCATCCACACAATTTGATCCTTCTTTTGATAACCCTTGGTCTTGTTCCTCCTCCTTCTCCTTTTCTTCATCTATATTACAAAAATAAAAATAGAAAATTTATAATAATGTTAGTAAATATGAAACTAAAGAGATGTGAAATTATCATCACTAACTATAAGTTTGACTTATCACCTATTCCATAACTATTTAACCAATTCCTAGTACAAATGAGATCTTAGAGGTGAGAGTTAAGATTGAACATTAATATTTGTTAAAAACTTGACCTTTAATGCTAAAAGATGACTCCAATGCCATTGTGCTAATTGGAATGCTCAAAATATCACAAGCCAAATTTGCTAAACCTCCAAAGTAATGCTTGTGATTTTTCCAATATTGAAGCATATCCAATTCTTTAAAATGTTGTAATTGCAAAGGTGGTTCCTCCAAATACATATCTAAATGAGATTTTCTAGTCCTTGTCATATTTTAGCTCGTAAATCTCATAAATTCCTACAATAGTTAAGAAATGGAGAATAATGAATTAGCTAATGTTAATGGTAGTGTAACATATATGTAAAATTAAATAATAAATTAGAAAAAGTAGTTTATATCAAATATGTCTAAGCTAGATGCAATTCCTCCCTTGGTGTGCTCAAAATGTGCATTGGATTATTCATTTTGAGAACTATTTGCACTTGAATTATCATTTGGCTTTTTTTTTTGTCATAGCTTTCATAGAACTTGTACAACAATTACTTCACATTTTCAACTTTTTCCTCACAAGTTATAGGATCAAGTTTGGAGTAGCAATACTTCAACAAATTCAATTTCATTCTTAGATTAGTAACAGCTTCAAGAGTAAGCACAACACTATACTTCTTCCAATACTTATCAAATTTCACTTTCATCCTGCAAGCCATATCCTTAACAACATCATATTCACTTTTCATGTTTTCCCTTAACAAATATTCAATTTTTCACACTTGCATGAAATAAAGGTTGGATGTGGGATAGGTTGAACTAGATATAAAGTTACTCATCATATAGAATGGGCATAAGAATTTACACATTATTGCTCCTCTTGTCCACTCTTCTTTTGATGGACAATATTTATAACTTTTATCAAGCATGAAAAGGCAACTAAAAGCATGCTTGTACTTAATGGCACTTTCAAGCATGAGAAATGTGAATTCTTTCTAGTTGAGACATCAAGACACAATCCAACTTTGGTATCAATACCACTAACTTGATTAACACACTCTTGAAATTGCTTCATCCTACCCTCAAAAGTTGACATATTTGATACTATCCCTTATTTCAGACAATGCATTATTTATCACTTTCAAACCTTCTTACATAATAAGATTCAAGATATAATCATAACACCTCACATGAAAGAATTTACCTTCATATAACAAACTATTTTACATATTCAAGCATTGCTTTAAGAGATCTTATATGTTATCATTGGCAGATACATTATCCAAAGTAATGGAATTTTTTTTTCAATGCCCTAATCCTTTAAAGTATCATGTACTTTGTTTAACTCATGAATGTGAAGTCTCTATTTTACAAATATAGAGTAATTTGCTATTTAACTTCCAATTATTATCAATAAAATGAGTAGTCAAACAAATATAACCTTTATTATTGCAAATAGTCTAACAATCAGATGTCAAACAAATTCTACTAGGACAACATGCAATAACTTGTTTTAACTTTTTCTTTTGACTGAAATAAAATTTTATCACATCAAAAGTAGTTGTAGGCCTACTATAAGCCTTGGCATTGGAATTATACAATTTGAGAAGGTCACTAACCTTTTTTATATTCAACAAAGTTAAAAGAGAGATCATATTCTATGATACATATAGATAAGCATTCACAAATATGCTTATGATCAAGTTTCCTAGATGCCATCTTCCTTTTATGATCAATTAACATTTTTTCTACATCCTTATAATTATGCTTCTTTTTATAACTTGCTAAGTAGTGTGATAAAGTTGAAGTACCATATTTACTACCCCCACACATAAGTATTTTGTTACATAAATTACATTTAGCATGGGTGTTGTCAATCTTTGTGCACTAATTTCAAACATTTGAAGTTATTGCTTTAGGTTTCTTAAAGGGTTGTTTACAATCTTCATCTGTAATTTCTGATTCACTTAGAGTGGATCCTAATACTTCTAATTCATCATCACCACAATTAATTCCACTCTCATTCATAGTTTCACTATTCACACTGTAAGCATTAACAAGAACAAGCAATAAATATAAAACATATACACATGAATCATCCCATAAAAACAAAAAATAGCAAATGGTAAATTGAAATTGACACCTATCTAATTTGAAGAACTAACCAAAATACAATATGGATATGATTATATTCTATAGAAAATGATTAACATTTAACAAAGTAATTTAACAGCAGTTATGAACATTAAAAATGATTAGCAATGAATCAATGATAAATAAAGACAAGCTAATGAGATAAATTTTGAACATTAAATATGTATTTTAAAATACTGTAACAAAGATTTAGAGAACTATTTATGTATTATGATTGGTAATTCAATTTTTGTTTTCACATCTACCATTTCTTTCTCTTATCTGAATATTTTTTCAAGACATAAAAAATAAAGATTAAAGTAATTTTTATAAAAATTTATCTCGTTTATCAAGTTGTGTTCTATTTGCAACTGAAGTCTATATTAATAATTTAAGATTCAAGAAAGTTTTATGAGCATTTATTTTATCTTATTTATTTTCTTTTCTAATCTCTAGAACCTGTACATTATAATAGTTTTTAAATGAGTCAGTGACATTAATGATATGGTATACAAAATTTTTTTTTGAAGCTTACTAGATTAGGATTTGGATCGTAGTTCATAGAATGTTTCTTTACCTTGCGTCGTCGGGCTACTGTGCCAACTGCCAAGTCTGCTACCTGCTGACGATGGTTAGCTGAATTACTTGGAGCTCGAGGAGGGATTGCTCGTCACAGGCAAGTGCCAAAATGGTGAAGAAAGCAAAAAACTAGAACATTTTGGTGGAAGAATGGACGCATGGGAAATCTCTGTCTGCTGTACTTTTGCTGTTTGCTCAGGGCCCCACCACCTCGCGCTTCATTGTGTAACTCTGCTGTATGCTTCTGACTGCCAAGCTTGCCTATAGCTATGCTCCGTGACTGCCAAGCTTGCCTATAGCTATGCTCAGTGGATAGTGGCTCACAGCTTACCGTTTTCATTGAACTTTGATTTTTCCTTCAGCACAAAATGAGGCCGTGGCTGCTGGTTGACTTATTAAGTGAACTGACTAGACTACAGGGTGCCGAACCGAGATAGGCTCCTTAAGGCTAAGGAATAATTTGGGTTAGGCTGGCTTGCTACTAGGTCGGTGCTGCACCACTGCTAAACTGCTAGCTGGTGGCTAGATTGAAAAAAAAAGTTTAAATAAATCCAGTCTGATCCATTTGCGAATGGACCCAGATAGACTTGGGCTTTACCGGCCGAACTCAAAAAGGCCCGCTCCTATATAAATTACTCTATGGCCGATCCAGGTCCTTCAAAGTCCGGGGGCTAATGGATCAACCCGTGGACCTAAGCCTATTTCACCAGCTTTAATGCATAAGCTAGTATATAGAAAATATGAGGTTTAGGTTTTCTTTTTTTCATTCTTTTTTTTTCTTATTACGTGTCATTAGTTTTGTTTGAGGGAAATTTCATTTCTCGCCTAAAGTTTTCCAACTTCCCATTAAACTTTTAATAATTGTTTTTGAATTTGCCCAATCTACTTTGTTCTAATAGCTCACATTTTTGGCCATTTGATATTTGATTTTTGCTGAAATGGGTGACTTTAGATTTGTTTGTTTTTATTTTTAAATTTTTTTATATTTTATTTTTAAAAATAAAAGACCTATTTGACAATCTATTTTTAAAATCCATTTTTAAAAATTATTCTTTAAATATATAATTTGAAAATAAAAATCACTTTTAATTTTTTTAAACTTATTTTTTTATTCTGAATGTTAGTTTTATAATTAAATAAAATATTTTCATTTTTACAATACTAACCACCCTCTATTTTTTTATTTTCTTTTAATCTAAAAATAGTTTTTGAGAATAAAAAAATAATTTTTAAAAATAATTTTTGAGAATAATTTTTAAAAATAAAAAAATAAAAACATATCCAAAAACATTCTTTATCATTGATTTGCTATTTTTTTCCAAGTTTATTTGGAAATTATTTACTTTCATTTTCATTTTTCCTCTTATTGTTTGAAACTCACATGAATTCTCATTTCCTTATTTATACTATTACTTCATTACATTATATACGTATATATTATTTATTTTATTACATATTTTTTATATTCATTCCATTTAATTACACATCAAATTCTAATATCACTAAACAATACTAATATGGCATGATACATTTTATTTTTATTATAAAAATATTTTAAATAATTTAAAATTTTAATTTAAATAAATTTCTTCTTATACTTTTATTATTTTCAAATTATAATATAGTTTTCAATCTTTTTTTTGTTCCATTACATCTTAAATTATATACATATTATTTTCATTCAATTTATTATAATTTTTTTATGTTTATTCATGTTATTTGAAAATGTCAATGTTACTTAGCAGTATAAGTATATCGTGATATTTTTTATTATAAAATATTTTAAAAAATTTAAAAATTAAATTAAATTAAATTAAATTATTTAATTTAATATCATATTTTTAAATTTTATATTACTTCATAACTTATTCACTGTATTTGCTCTTTTTATTTGCTATATGACATAATTTTCTTCTTCTCTTTTTTTCATGTGAACTCATTATTTACAATTTAAATGTTAATATCATTAAGAAGTATATATTTTTATTTTTGTTATAAAAATTTAAATAAGTCAAATAATTAAATTATTTAACTACATAATCAATTTTTAATTTTTGTATTGCTATTACTCATTATTTCTTTTCATTTTATTTACTCTATTGCATCTTTTTTCCTATTATTATTATTATTATTATTATTATTATTCATAATTTAGATACTAATGTTAAAATTTAGTATAGATATAACATTATACTTAATTTTATTATAAATATATTTTAAATAATTTAAACTTTGAACGTTGAAAGTATTAATTAAAATAATTAATTATATATTTTTCTATTTAATAAAAATTTATGTAAATTAAAATAAAATTTATTTATTTAAAATTTAACAATATTTTTAGATTAATTTTTAAGGACTATATTTAAAAATAAATATGTATCAATTGTAATTTTTATGTACTATGTCTTAATTCTTATAGCACATTTTCTTTATATTCAATTTAGATACCAATATTATTGTATGAATATAATATAATATATTTTATTTTAGCATAGAAATATATTAAATAAGTTAAAATTTTAATTTAATTGAATTAATAAATAATATATTTCATATTTATTTCCTATATTATGTCTAACTCGCTCATTGTTTCTTTTCTTTTTGTTTTGTCTATTTTACCCCACATGTCACTTCCTTCACTTCCTTTAATTTTTACAATTTTTCTTGTGTCACTTTTTTAGCTATTTTATTATTTTTTTAATATTGACTTTTGTTATTTACAATTCAAATGTTAATATTATTAAGTAGTATAAATATATTATTGTATAATTTATTTTTTTATAAAAATATTTTAAATTAATTATATATTTATTTTAATTGAGTTAGTTAACATAAAAATCATATACTTTTCTTTCTATTTGTTCTATTGTATATTTTTATCCTTTTCTTCATATATTATCATTCATATTATTTATAGTTTAGAATCTAATATCATTAAGAAATATATATAATATGATTGTTTTAAATAAATTGAAAACTTAATTCAATTGAATTATTTAATTGTATTTTCTTATTTTCAACTTTTATATTACTTTATAGCTCACCATTATCTCTATTCTTTTTTTATATTCCATTGCATATTTTTTATTTTTCACGTCTACTACTACTATTTATCACTTAAATGTTAGTATTACAAATTAATATAGATCATATAAAATGATAAATTTTAATTTCTTACAAAAATGTTTCAAACAAGTTTAAATTTTAATATGAATTTTTTAGTTGAAATAATTGATTACATATTCTATTATTTAATAAAATATTTAAAAATTAAAATTACATTTATTTATTTTAAATTTATCAATATTGTCTTAATATTATTTTTAAGTATTATATTTTAAATTTTAAATAATATATAAATTAATTAAAATTTTATTAAAAACTTTACAATTAATGCATTATTTCACTTCATGTTATCATTTTTTCCATGTCATTATTTTTGTCATCTTTTTTCATGTTATTAGTAGTTCGTATTTAAATTTAATTTATTATTAGTAGAAATTAATTTTACATTATCACTCACTTATATATTATCATATTAATAAAAAATTATTAAAAATTTATTTATTTTTGTGAAAACTCTTTATTACTATTGCTTTTTAATGAAATATCTTCTTTTCACTAATATTATAAAATATTTTATATTATCAATTAATAAAATTTAAACTTCATATGTTAATATCACTAATTATTATAAATAAAATCTAGTATATTTTATTTTTATAATAAAAATAAAAATAAAATAAATATGTTAAATATTTGATATAATTAATTTACTTAAATATATATTATATTTTTAACTTTTATATTACTTAATATTAGAGTTTCATATCTTAATATTGGAGTCATGTCATTTTTTTTATTTGTTTCATTGTATATTTTTCTTATTTTTTTAATTATCACTCATGTTATTTATAAATCAGATGACAATTAATATCTTTAGGAAGTGTACATAAAATATGATTATTCTTCTATTATTTTTGTTTTAAATAAGTTAAAATTTTAATTTAACTGATTTACTTAATCACTTATTCTACATTTAACTCTTATATTACTTTGCAAATTATAAATTATTTTTTTATTTCATACATGGCATATTTTTCTTCTTTTTTATGACAATTTCTATTATTCACATTGTAGATGCTAACATTACTAAATAGAGTCTCTCTCTCTCTCTCTCTCTCTCTCTCTCTATATATATATATATATATATATATATATATATATATATATATATATATATATATATTATTTTATTATAAAAGTGTTTTAAATAAGTTAAAATTTTAATTTAGATAGTATTAATTGAATTATATAATTAAATATTTTAATTTTTAACAAAAATGTTAATAAATTAAAATTAATTTTCTTTATTTAAAATTTATCATTATTTTCTTTATATCAAATTTTAAGTAATATATTTTAAATTATATCCCCTTTTTTTACAATTTACACATAATTTCTATTCCTTTTATTTATTTCATTGCATATTTTTTTTTATTTAGTACTATTATTTATAATCTATTAATACCATTGAATATCATGAATGTAACCAAAAAATTTATTATAAGAATATTTTAAATAAATTAAAAATATAATTTAATTGAAGGATAATGCTACTCTCACTTTCCTACTCACTCTCTCTCTCTCTCTCTCTCTAGACTACCAGGTTTGTAGTTCTATGGACCTCATTGCTTCTTAGAAAAATAAATGCTCACTCCATGAAAGGAAAATACAAGTATTATTTTCCTTGATTCAAATTACTTAACAACATATTTTATTTTTTAAGTCTTTTGTTATATTTCAAATATTTATTATTTATAAATTTGAATATGAAACTGCTATATAAATGTGGCAATTTTAATATTTTTTAATTTTTTATTATATATTTATTATTCTTGTTCTTATATAAAAAAATAATAGACATCCGTGCATTATACGGGTTGAAATGCTAGTGATACTACTAAAGTAGCTTTTTTTTTTTGCTTTGCCAATAAATGACACATGTCAACTTCTCCAACTTCTATAATTTTCATTTTCTTGCCAAAAACTCCTCTAATTCTTCCCTTTCTTCTACTCATGCCTTTATTTATTTTCTTTTGCATAATTTATTTTTTTTATTTTTTAATTACTTTATTCTATCATATACATATTATTTTTTCATCTATGTTATTGTATATTTTTTATACACATTCCTATTATTTATAATTTAGACACCAATATTAATGAGTTATATGATATAATATAACATTTTTTATTATAAAATATTTAAATAAATTAAAATTTCAATTTGATGAAATTAATATTTTTATCTCTTTTATTACTTTATCAACTTCTTTTTATTTACTTCATTGCATATTTTTTCTTTTTTTTTCATGTTACTTCTATTATTTATAGTTAAATGCCAATATTATTAATTAGAAATATATATATTTTATTTTTGAAATAAAAATATTTCCAATCATTTAAGAGAATTAAATTAATTAAATTGATAAATTATACACATATATAAATTCATAGCTCCTACGTTATTTTTCAGCTCAACCATTATATCTCTTCTTTATATTTGCTCTATCGTATATTTTCATTTTTTTATATCCACTACTATTATTTACAAATTTGATATTAATATCATAAAGCAATATATACAAATAATATGATGTATTTAATTTTATTATAAATATACTTTATTCTTTCCTTTCTTTCTTCTCTATCTAAACAATTAAAAGAAGATTTCGTTTTCCACTATTATATTATTTTTTCAATGTGATGTGTTGCTTCATTAGATTATAATGAAATGGGTAATGTTACGGGCAACTTCACTTGCTAAGAAATTGAATATTCTCTTGAGTTATCTTTTTTTTTTTAAATTTTAAAAAAATAAATTAAAATTAAAAATATAAATCTCAATGTAATGTAAGTAATCTAATGATAAAATTACTCAACTTGGTGGAATTGCTCACAGTACTCCACTAATAAAATTCATTTTCCTGCCTAACCTATACCATTTATGCGTTAATAAGTGTCTTACAATGCCTCAGTTTGCTTTACTAAATGATTTAATTTATTGATTTTTTTTCTGAAATAGAATGGATCATGGCTTAGCATTTATTACAATTTTAAAAATTGTTTTACTTTTTTTTGTTGCAATTAATTGAAGCCCTACTCTTTTCATTTTTTTTTCAATTTTTACATATTTTTATTGCTTTTAAAATTTTGTATAATTTTTCTTCTTTTTAATTATTTTGTTATTGTATGGCATTATGTATACATTACTTCCTTTTTTGTTACAACTAAGATGCCAATATAATTGAATGCAAATATAATATAATATATTTTATTTTTAATATAAAAATATTTTAAAAATTAATTATGAATTAAATCAAATTGTACTTGACTATAAATTTAATTCTCATAATTTTTTTATATTCATTCAAATTATTTAGAATTCAAATGTTAATATCATTGAATAGTACAAATAAAACATCATACATTTTATTTTAATTATAAAAATATTTGAAATAATTTAAAGATTAATTTAATTGTTTATACTCAACTATATATTGTATTGTTAACCCTTATATTATTTTATAACTCATTCATTATTTCTCTTAAATTGTTTCATTGCTTTTTTTTTATTTTTTTCATGTCAATTACTATTATATACAACTTAGATACTATCACAAAATAATATAGATATTGCATGATATATTTAATTTTATTATAAAAATATTTTAAATAAGTGAAAACACTAATATTTTTATGGTTTTGAACATTTGGAAGTCCAGTAATTTATGATTCAAACATTCGTATCATTAAGAATTATACGTACAACATTATATGCTTTAATTTTGTTTTAAATTAATTAAAATTTAACTAATTAAATTAATTAACTATATTTTCTATTTTTAACTCTTTTAATACTCTATAACTCACCAATTGCCTCTCTCTTTTAATAAGCTATTGCACATTTTTCCTTTTTGTGTCTATTATTATTGTTTATCACTTACATAATAATATTTCAAAGTAGTATAAATATAAAATAATAAATTTAAATTTTTATAAAAATATTTTAAATAATTTTTTAATATAATGTAAAATTTTATCAGTTGAAATAATTAATTATATTTTTTATTATTTAATAAAATATTTGAAAATTAAAATAAGATCTATTTATTTAAAATTTATCAATATTATATTGATATTACTTTTTAATATCAATATATTTTAAATTTTCTAAAATTAATAAAAATTTTACCAAGGTTTTACAACTCATATTGTTTCACTTTCTATTATCATTATTTTTATGTTTACTTATATTATTGACAATTCATTCTTGAGGATTTAAATTTGATTTACTGTTGGTTTAAATTAGTTTCATACTATCATTCATTAATGTATTAATTATCATAACAATAAAAAATTATTAAAACTTCTTTGTTATTATTAAAATTTTAATTACTATTATTTTTAATGAAGTTTTTTCTTCTTATCTATTAATGGTATAAAATACTTTACATTGCTAGTTAATAAAATGTAAATTCTATTTTCTAATATTACAAAGTAATATAGATAAAATATAATATATTTTAATAAAATTAATTTAAAAATAATTTATAAATTTGATGCAATTAATTTTGTTAATTATATATTATATTTTTAAGTCTTATATTACTTAATATTGAAGCCACATCATAATCTTTTTATTTGTTTTATTGTATCCTCTTTTCTTTTTCCAATATAAACTACTCTTGTTATTTATAGCTCATACACTAATAATATCATTAAGAAGTGTAGATCCAATGTGATATATTTTATTCTTTTATTAATTTTTATTTTAAATAAGTTACCGATTTAATTTATTTGAATTACTTAATTATTTATTCTATTTTTAAATTTTATATTACTTTCTAACTCACCCATTCCTCTTCTTATCATTTGTCATATTTCATGTTCTTCATTTTGTTTTTTTTTTCTTTTTCATATCTATTTCTGTTATCTATAACTAGTTAATATCACTAAGTTGTGCATGTGTATATATGTCATATAATATATTTAATTTTATTATAAAACATTTAGACAACATAAAATTTTAATTTAAAAAGTACTAATTAAAATATATAATTAAATGTTTTACTTTTAATTAAAAAATTAGTAAATTAAAATGAAATTTATTTATTTAAATTTTACCAAAATTCCTTATATCAAAATTTAAATATTATATTTCAAATTAAATATAATTTTTATGGTTCAGACACTATTTTTATTCTTTTATGTATTTCATTACATGTTTTTTAGTGTTTTCCTGTTCCCTATTATTCATTACAACTTAAACATCAATATCAATGAATAATCTGAATGTAACATTTTATTACAAATATTTCAAATAAGTTAAGAATCAAATACAATCCAATTACTAAACTATATATCATATTCTTTAACTCTTATAGTTACAAAATTAACATGATAACTTAAATTTTAAAATTTTCTAGTTTTTTATTATATACTTATTATCGTTCTTTTTATCTTAGATAAAAAATAGACACTCATGCATCCCACGGATTGAAAAATTAGTTTACATGAATTCAGACCGCTAGTTTTCTGTGGACACACAAGCATGAACTCTTTTTTATTCACAGGAGGTTCGATTTCAATTGTAATCTTGGAAGAAACCTAAATTTTTGCATGAAATACGGAGCAAGTAGCCCATTAATTCTACTGTCTGAATGAAACTTCGGAGAAAATACAAAAAACACACTGCCCCCCTCCCAACCTTAATAGTCTTATGACAAACTTAGGATATAAAGTCCGTATAGTAATAAATCATCCCCTCATATTTGGACAAAAACTGTTGGCCTCCGCTGAATGGTAACGACAAAGACCAAATGCAACCTACCCACGCGGTGATACATTTGTCTTTCTCTCGCTGCCGTTTAGTCGTTCAGAACCCAAAACTTTTGTGTTAAGCAATTCGAAACGAAAAGCAAAGCAGCAACAACAACGGAATGAGACTGAAGGGCAGGTCAAATGCAATAGTTGGCTAATGATCTCAAAATTCAAGTATATTTATTTTCTTGCGATTTGATTCCCCTTAATTTCATGAAAAAATGGTTACTTTTTTATTTTGAAAATGTATTTTATATGTGGCATCATGTACTTTGATTTGTTTTTGGATGCGCTAATAGGTAAACATAGATGGTTTGAAGCAGAGATGAAATTTGAGTTTTGCATATGTTTAAACAAATGTAAAATGGTTTTTGTTGGGTCGTTGTTATGAATGATATACTAAAAGAGAGGATCAGATTTGTCTTCATGAAAACTTCATTTACCATGTATTTTCTTTTTGTGAATAATGAGCTTATGAAAGGAGTTGACTTTTGTGAGTTATTTCATTCTTAATAGAAATAGCTACAAGTATTTTTTAGATATTTATTTTGTATAAAAATTGAATCAAGGTCCAATTTATTGTATAACATATACTCATGTGATTATAACATGGATTCAAAAAAGATATGAATACAAACCATTTATAATTAATAAAAATTATTATTCAAAGTATATTAATAAAGTTGAGCACTTTATTAATACTATTGTAAATTTTTTAAATATATGACTTATTTTCATTATATAAAATTTATAGATGTACTTGGCATATTGAATAAAATTATACATAAAATCCATATGATTATTTTCAAAATAAATGGAGTATCATAGGTATTAATTTACTTTACTCCAAATCTTAAGTTATATATAATTATGTTTTTATAAATATAATCACATTTGAGTTGTAAATGGGTGAGACTTGATAATGGGTTAATAGACTCTATAGTTTTGTATTGATATATTTATTAAAAATATAATGATTGCCTAATAATATAGAATTTGATGATATAATAATCTTAGTATATTTTAATACTTGATCATAAGTCTTAGATTTAGATACGCCAATTTTAATTAAATTAGAAAAAAGCTGATTGATAATTATTGGAGAAATCAATAAGTACTAAGATAAATTAAATTAATTTTTATTAATTTAATTAAATGTTATGTAAAGAGATATAAACAAATAATTAATGTGAGATGGGAATACAGTTTAAGAAGACTATTGATTTGTTTGAATTTTTATCTAAACAAAAATTTATATAATTGGAGTACAATTTTAGTTACATAGTAGAAGAATCACTAAAATTAAATAATTAAAGTATCTAATTATTTAGGAGCCAATTATATATATATATATATATATTCATAAGATCCTTGGACTAGTATAAGGTCCCACACATACTACTATTGGATCAAGTTGAATAAGACTAATATATGAGAGCACATGCATAACCTAGTCATTGGATCTATATATGTGGCCTAATATAGTTAGATAATAAAGGTTAACTTTTAGAAATGCTAATTTTTAAAATATTCTTCCTAGTAACTATTTAAAAGTTAAAGATATGATTTAAACTATTTATTTTATTAAATAAAATCATATTAGGAATCTGATAAAAATGATATTTGATTTTTAAATATTTAATAAACATATATTTCAAATTAGAAATATTCAATAAATGAGTTTTAAATAAAATCAAATATTTTAAATATTAATTAGATATATATTTTTGAGTAGAAAATATCTAACTAAGAATATTTGAGATTTGAAAACCTTAATAATGTGTTAGGATCTTTAATAAACATTATTGGCCTTAATGAGCTATTATGAAATTTAATGATGCATTATGTGCCATAATGATCATTAATAAGATGTTATGATTCTTAAAGTGGTATTAAGAGGCTTAATGTGACATTATGAGTGTGAATGTTTTATGATCTCAATGGATAGAGTTTCTTGTCTTAATCCTCCCCTATAAATAAGATGCTTGGGTCTCGATTTTCATATAAATATGAAAAGAGTTTAGACCTATCAAAACTTTGTTAATTTTTAAATAAAAATTCAAAAAGTTAAATGAATAATTTATTTATTAGTTCTAACAATCTTATCTTTTATACTTCCTATGTACTTTTTATTATATAGTATTTAAATGTGCACATCTTGTATGTTCATTTTTTATGTACTTTTTATTATATTGAATTTAAATGTCCACATCTGGTATGTTCATTTTTTGAGACATATTTTGGAAGATTTTATGGACAATAGTTTGAAGATTTGTATCGGTGTTTTCTTCAACAACACCAGATGATCATCTTAATATATATATATATATATATATATATATATATATATATATATATATATATATATATATATATATATATATATATATATATATATATATATATATATATATATATATGATCACAAGTATTTAATTTTATTTATTTTTGTTGTTTAATATTTTAGAAAAATTAGTTATAAATTTTTAAAAATAAATTTTTTAGAACTTGTTCTCTAATTAAATTGATTTTTAGAATTGCTAATAATTAAAAAGCTAGATTTTAGGGAGTGTTTGGGTTAATACATTGGAAAATAAAGTACATTGATGATTGAATTAACTGTGTTATCTTTGCATTACCTCTAGAAATGCCCAATAAATAAGAACTTGAAAGCCTGGGATTGGCCTTGCTATTTAGTGTGGCTTATGAATTTAAATCTCTAGAAAAGTGTTTTTGGGTCCAAGTTGAAATTCACACTCGACCCTATTATTCCCCCCAATGTATGAATCAACCAATAGAAAACTATCTTACAAGATATGAGAAATAACAACATCCTATTCTTATTCAATTTTGAACAATTAACAATCAATTATTATCTTTTTAATTTTTTGAATACAATTGTGTAGAAGCATTAACTAATTTAATTATAGAATTATATATTATAATATAATATTGTGAGAAAGAGACTTGATCTTTACCTAATATAGCAAAGCAAAGTCCTATTTAGGACACTTTTGTAAATATAGAGATATGTAGTAATATATAAACAAAATCCAAATCAAAGAAGAGTGCATAAAAAATATGGAAGCTTACCTCTAGCAATTGCTTTACAATTTGCATAGTAGAAAATGTTGTTAACTACTACTAGGTGCTTCTAGGTTCTCTGTTATGCTCAGATTATGATGTATGTATGTTTTAAGTTAATTTTATGCTTAAACAAACCTAGGGACTTGTGGGTTTATATATTACATAGTGAAAACCTTTCCTATCAAAGAAGCCATGCAATTTAGATGGTTATTGGGTAGAAATAGCTCTCTTGATTTTATGAACCATTTCCAACAGACTTGAACATTGGTTTGTTACCAATGTTTAAGAAGAAATGATTAGATTCTTCTATTTGGTTTGTAAAAACCAAATATATTCCAGAGAAAAGAAAACTCAATGAACAAATCATAGCAGTAGGCTTTCTATATATGAATATTACCTCCCATATATCACAATGCATTTTACTTTTTTAATCCACCATAACTTAATAAATAAGTCTTATACTTATTTTGAGTCCTCTTAATCCTATTTTTTTAAGCATAAATGTATATGCTAAAATGAGAAAAATAACTTAAACTGGATAAGAGTTTTATTACAAATATATATTATATACATCAAAAACTTGATATGGTACCAAATCCTATCATAAAAACATGATCCTTAAATACTAATGGTGGCATGCTTTTTATTAAAAGATTTGCTATCATTAACTTAGTGCTAATGTGTTTAATGATGACTTTATTTTCCTTGGCACATTCCTAAATAGCTAAGTACTTGATGTTAATATGTTTGCTTCGATTTTCACTTTTATTATTCTTAGCTAGAAAAATTACAGCTGAGTTATCACAATAAATCCTCAATGGCTTAGAAATTGAATCAACAATTCCAAGCCCAAAAATAAAGCTCTCTATCCATACACCATACAAAGTTGTCTCAAAACAAGATTTGAACTCAACTTTTGTGGTAAAAGTAGCAATCAAGATTTGCTTTGCACTCCTCTAAGACATGGCTCCGCCATTAAACATAAAAATGTACCCTAATGTTAATTTTTATGAATCAATGCATCCAGTGAAATTTGAGTTTGAATAGCTAACTATTTGAAGATTCTCAGTGTATTTATACATCAGCATGTAATGCTTGGTACATTTAAGACACCTCATTGCCTTTTTTGTAGCTCTTTTATAATCCATTCTTGGATTACTCTGATATCTCCTTAACGTTCCAACTATGAATATAATGTTAGGTCTTGTACAAACCTAAGCATACATAAGGCTTCTAACAATTGACGCATATGGAATGTTTTACATTTGTTCCTTTTCTAAATCATTCTTTGGGCACAGATTTAAATTGAATTTGTCACCATTTACAATAAGTGTTACACTTGGTGAACAATCTTTCATCCCAAATCTCTCTTAAGACTTTATTGATATAGGTTTCTTGTGATAGACTTAAAATACATTAAGTTCTATTCCTATCTATCTTAATACCAATTACATAAGATGCCTTATTTATGTCTTTTATGTCAAAATTCTTAAAGAGAAACTATTTCACCTCATACAACAATCCCTTATCATTAGCTACAAGTAATATATCATCCACATATAGCACAAGGAGACAAATTTTACTCCCATTGATGTTTTGATATATGTATTGACCTATGATATTTTTTACAAATCCAAATGAGGAGATAACATTATGAAACTTAAGATACCATTGGCAGGAGGCCTATTTCAATCCATATATGGATTTCTTAAGCTTACATACCAAGTGTTCACCAGCACTAGAGGAGAATCTTTTAGGTTGTTTCATATATAACTTTTCCTTTAGATCTCTATTAAGAAATTCCATTTTCACATCCATTTAATGCAGTTCTAGGTTAAATTGGGCAACCAATGCCGTTATCATACAGAGGGAATCTTGTTACTTTGTCCCAAAAGAGAATAAAGATTCTCTTTATGTCACCCTAGACCTTAACCAAGACTTAACTTGTTACTTTGTCCCAAAACATACTCTTTATGATGAATTACTCAAAGTTCTTCCAAAAAAAATGGGTAACTCATTATGAACGACATAAATCTTCTTAGATTCCATTCTAAATTGCAGAACCACCTTTTAAGACAAATGAAGAAAGAACTACTGAGATAGTCTTCCTCAAAAAGGGCATAATGCAAGCCAATTTTATAACTCTGTAGCAAGCTTTGGTCTTTACTAATAATATAGCCATAAGTGATATGATCCTGTTACTTGCATTGTGAAGACTGTCTAACTTGGAGTGATGATGAGGATGATTATCCTAGTTCAAAGAGAAAAAATAAAAAAGAAAGCTTTTAACAACTGTTGAAAGAACAAAATGAAGCAAGAGATTCTTATGTAAGACTCTTTGGTGAACCATTAGGTAAATTTAACTATTATGTCAAATATATTGCTCTTAAGTATGAAATTGCTACATTTATTTACATGATGAAAAATAATGGCTAGGATTTAGATAAAGATTATCTTCCATTACAATTTGTCTTCAAAGAATAGCAAACCTGTAGTGATTGGAAAATTAAGAGTAAAACTATTCAATACTCGGATAGATCTCAAAAACATGAAGCTATTGCTATAGAACAAACTCTGAATTAGCAATCTGAGAATGCTACCTCATAAAATAAAATAGGAGCTTGCAAAGAAAATAGATTAATAATAAAGTTCAACATTAGAGCTTGTTCAAAAGCTTGAGGCAAAAATTTAGTCCTTTCACTAAGAATTGATAAGTCTTGTTTCTATAGGACAATTCTCAGCAATATCTTAAAAAGAGATTGAGGTGAGGATTTTGAAAGAACAACTTAATTCAATGCTTACTCTTCATTACCCTCACTTGCAACCTTTGGGATTGAGTTTGCCTTAAATTGCTTAATCATTAGCCTTAACTAAAAGTTTATATAATGTTGTTGCCTTTCTTCCTCCAAAATTATTTAATCCCAAACCTTTACCACCCCTTCCTTAAAAAAATGCAAAAAAACCTCTCTAGATTTGAAAAAGAAAAACTAAATAGTAGTCTTTGAAGATAATCATCTTATGAAATTTCTTAATCATATGATAAAGGATAATTCTTTAGGGGATGAATTGTCTCTTCAAGAACCTCCACCTATTTTTATGGCAGGAGGATTAGGAGAAGCTAAACATTCAAGATTTTATGAATAATTTGAAGGTGATATGGAAGTGAAAGCTAATGCTTCTGTAAAAAATTCATTTCCTAGCTCCATTAAAGGCTTTACACTTGATGATGTCCTTTCAACTTAATGGAGAAACAAGTTCTTGGAATTGCACTCCTAGATTACTGCTATTCAATTAGAACAAAAGTGCTTTCTTAGCCAGCTCGTCCGAGCATTTGCTTCTAGAATACAAGGAAGGATGCTTGATTATTGGATGAATCTTGGTGACTTGGTAAATGATTTATTTCAACTCCAATAGTATTGATGAGTTCCTAGGATAATTGCATTAAGAATTTCTAAGAGCACCACCTGAGTTTGAAGCATAGGCTAGAGAAGTGTTCATGCAAATGAAATCTGTCTTTTTTAAGTGTAAGCATCTTCAACAATATTTTGATGTAGAGTTGAAAAAATATTACTAGATTCATAGGATTGATGAAGAAAGCTTAAAATATGTTTTTTTGCAATCATTTCTTGAAAATCTGGGTAAACAAGCTGAAGTCATTTTGAAAAATCAAGACCTTACTATCACTATAACAAATTAACACTAGTGCCATAAATTATGTCACAAAAATTCAAAAATCATGGCAATTTTATCATTTGCCATGGGAACCAAAAAATTCAAATGAATGTCCAAAAAATTAAAAAATTTATGCCATGAAAGAACTTTACTTATGACAAAATATTACTTGTGCCATAAGCAAAGCTATAGAAACATAATCTTTGTGGCAAAGTATTACTTGTATTACCAAAAAACTTTATTTGTGACAAAATATTATTTGTGCTACAAAAATAAGTTATGAGAACATATTCTTTATGACAAAGTATCACTTGTGCTATGAAAAAATTTACTTGTGCCAAAATATTACTTATACCACAAATTAAGTTATGAGAGCACATTTCTTATAGCAAAGTATCACTTATGTCATAAATTAAATTACAAGTACATATTTCTTGTGACAAAGTATCATTTATTCTATCATATAAATTAAAAAAATTTATCTATAGCAAAATATTATTTATGCCATGAATAAATTTTATGAATAAAATCATAGTTAAATATATCATTTTTGGTAACTATACATTAACTATACATATAAAAATATTATTTATAATAAGTGCAACATGCTACGATATGGTATATAATAAAAAAATTATAAATATTTATATATTATGGATATTTAGCAAATAATTAATTCATCAATTAATCAATTGATTAGCCCTATCAATCAAAATAAAAAAGTTATAGAACTTAATATTTTTAATTAGCTAATTTATAAAATATATATAAAAAAATAAAACTGCCCCTAAATCGTATAATTATAAACTTTTATTATTTTTTTAAAATAATTAAAATAGGAGTTGAACCCAAGCCTTAAGATATGTAAGAAAGAATTCAATTGTTAAGCTCCTAAGCATTTTTATTTACATGTATACCAAATTTAATATTTATTAGAATGTAACTATTTTTCATAAATAATAAATAAGTATTTAACTTTCTATCAATTAAATTTATATAATAAAATTAATATTTATCAACAAAATAAAAATTATAATATATTAAAGATTGTATTATATAATTCAATGAATTTAAATTCTATACATACTAAAATTAAAAATTAATAGTATTTACATATACATATATATAATATATACATATATAAAAAATTTTTCAATTCGTTATTTAGTCCAATTTTTAAAATATCAATTAAATAAAAAATTATTTAAAGTATAAAATATTATAAAAATTTATTTTTTATCGCATCACATTATTCTTAAAAAAATGTGTTAACAAATAATATATATATTATGAAAATAATGAAATTATTATATTATATATAAATAGTATAATTTATGAGATAAGTTGTAACAAGTTTTATTATAGAGATATGTAATAATAAATTTTACATTATTACTGTAATATTAACAAAACTTTCATTAAAAAATTGAAAATAATAGTTATATAAAATTATGTATAATTTAATAATAATAAAATTATTTTATTAAAAATTTTTAAGCAAATTATATTTAAAGGATTGATATATGTAAAATAGTCTAAATTTTCATTTTTATCCTTTATTAATTTCAATTATATTAATTTCATTTCTCACATATATTTTGTAATAATTTCTTTTCTTCTAAATAATAATTTAATTAATTTAGTCTATTCATTTATAATTTTTTTGATAGATTAATGACTTGATAAATGGAAGAATAAAAATTAAATATAAATAATATATGAGAGAAGAAATTAATAAAAACATCTATGAAGATTTGAATGCTTTAACTTATATTTATAAATAAGAAAAATATGTATTACTAATAAAAATTTAAAATAAATAATTTATAATAATTTAAATTTTATTTTATAATTAAAATTTAAATATATATAATAGTTGAAAGTTATGATTTGTATGGATATTTATTTCATATAATTCAACCTTTATTGAAGAAATTTTAGAAAATAATAAATATTACTTGAAAAATGTAAAAGTTTTACTTTTATTTTGTAATAAATAAATTAATAATAATTAATGAAAAATATTAATAAAAGGATAAAATTAAGTAATTAATTATTTATGAGAGATAAACTTAATATAAGATATTTGTAAAAGATAAATATGATATAAACAAAATTATTAACAAAACAAATGGGAATTTAGTTTATAAAAAGTAATTTTTAAAATAAAATTATAAAATATTTTAGTATTAGTATATTTTTATTATATGTATTTATATTATTATATAATTAGTGTTACATTAGTGTAATTTTATTTTTGAAGTTAATCGATCAATTAAGCCTTTATATAAAATATATTGTATTATAATATTACAGAAGTAAACTAGCACAATAGTAAGGTATGACATTTCTCAACTTGGAGATTCAAGTTTGATTCCTAATAAATGTAATTTACAATTTCTAGATAAATAGAGTTTCAATGATTTATCTTAACTAGATATGGGTTAAAAGTATTAACAGATTTCAATAAATGTACAAATAAAATGATAGATAACACCTAATTGAATTGACTAGATAATAAATTTAATTTAGATATATAAAAATTATTTTAGCTAATTACATTAATTTTTATAATTATTTTATTTTATTTTTTACCATAATTTTATTTATGACAATATGAGTTACAAGCTACGGATGTGTCTTTCTTGCCATTTTTGTACTTGTGGCTAGAAGAATCTATTAAGCTACAAGTGAATCTGTGCCAGAAAAAATCATTTATGCCACAAGATCTTTTTTCCTGTGACACTTTCCTTATCATGTTTACTTGTGTCATAGGACCATTCAACTAGTATTTTTATGACTAAATAACATAGTCACAAAAATTTTGATCTTGTGCTGTGATTTTAATTGTGGCTAGAGGTGTAAAATGGATCGAAGTCTGTGGATTGGTCCATAGACTTCATGGGTTTTTACGGACTTGGATCACTTAAAATTTAGTCTATTTTTTTTATGGGTAATACAGACTGGTTCGGGTGGACTAAAATTCGCACGGACCGAGTGGATACGGACCGGTCCGCGGACTTACAGTTAAAGTCTGTGATCGGTCCCTATCCTTAAAGATATGGACTTTTTAGTATTTAGTCTATTTTTTTAATGATTAATATGGACCTGGCTAAAATGGACCAATCCGTATCTGGTCTGATCCGTCCGTTTTATACCCTTAATCGTGGTACAAGTATTAATTTATTTTAGTGTATATCAAATGCCTCTCTTGGTGCTTTCTATTAAGCTATTATAGTAGCCCTTGATCACTTATATGAACAAAGGACCTTCTTCAAACAATTTAATAGTTTGAAGCTATGCTTTGCTTGTAGACTGCCAAATCTTACTACTACTTAGGAATCCTTTAAAGAAAAAAAAGAATTTAAGAAGTTCAAATAGCAAAAGTAGAAGGCTCACTTCTTCCAAAAAAAGAAATATAGAGGAAAACCTGATGGAGAAAAGTGTTTCATTTGTAAGAAAAAAGGTTATTATGCAAAACAATGTCCACAAAAAGCTTCTCAGCAAGTTATCCTTGAATAGTATTGCAATTGTGAAGATAACTTTGAACCCTTCTATGTAGAAGAAGAAGAGTTATTTCCTAAAACTATTTTCTGCACTAGAGAAGAATTTGATGAATTTGATTCAGAAGAAGAGTTTTTTGATATAGAATCTTGTTAAAGGATATAGGTCAACAATCTATCTTGTCTCAGTAGTCTAGTTATGGTTCATTTACTCAAAACTATGGTCCTTCTTGATAAATTTGATCGACCAACAAAAATTATTGCCTTCTTTGATATTGGTGCATCTTACTCAATGATAAATCTTGACACCTTGCCACCAGCCCATAGGTAAAATACTCAGCAAGTCTTTAGAACTGCTAGTGGAGAATTAATGATTATTTCAAAGATTTCTAAAATAATCAGACTAAAACTCTTTCCAGGATATGAAATCAAGCATAAGTTTTATGGAACTTTTAGTCCTAGGAAAGATGTTCTTATTAGTAGTAAGATATTGAATAATAAACTCAAAATTGAATCAGGAGGCCCTCAATGGAAAAACCATTTTTGGCCATGGACAATAATTCCAAATCTTTTCTCATGCATAGTTAACATCACCTCTTTTGCTAACAAAATTATTTTTCAATCCTTGCTAAGAACGATGCTGAATTTCTCCAAAAATGTCCTTATGTTATGGTTTAATGAAGACTTTTTCATCCACCTACCTTTCAAAAAGAATGAACCTATTAACCTAACTAAGGCTACTTATTTTGGCATGCATCCCGATTATCAAAAGCTACCTAAGGAGGAGTTAGCTTAATTAAAACAACATAAGATAATTGAAGAAACAAAGTCACTATGGGCATGTCAAGTATTCTATATTAATAAAAGATCTGAGCAAGTTTGTGGAAATTGAGGTTGGTAATTAACTATAAGCCTTTTAATCTATTTCTTGCTAATATCAAATTCTCTCTCCCAAGGAGAGAAGTTTTATTACAAAAACTCTTGGATGCTAAGATCTTTTCAAAGTTTAATTTAAAAGCAAGTTTTTGGCAACTTGGAATTCATCCAAAATGAAAATTTCAAAACAATATTTTATATTCCAAACTTCCATTACTAGTGGATTGTTATGCCATTCGAATTGAAGAATGTCTATCAGATTTCAAAAGGCCATGACTAAAATATTTGCACCTATCCTATATACCACATTTGTTAATATAGATAATATCCTCCTATTCTCCTTAAACCTTGAAGAAAACTTAGTCTTGCCCCAAGAATTCCATTTTCTTGTTAAAAAATATGGAATTATGTTCTTTTAAAAGTTGATTATAGCCCAAACCTTTATTGTCTTCCTTAGGCTTATCATTAAAAATGGCCAAATTAGCCTTCAGCGTTATATTGTCACAAAAGTTTAAGAATTTCTTGATAGGTCTTTCTCAATTAAATAATTTCAACAATTTTTAGGTCTTGTTAATTTTATGAAGGATTTTATTCCTCACATAGCCCAATTTAGATCCATACTGGCTTAATTGCTTCAGAAGAATCCACCTTCTTGGTTTACCTCTCACATTGAAGCAGTCAAGAAATTAAAAGAATTATCAACTAGGTTGCTAACATTACAAATTCCTACTTTATTCCCTATCAGGAATCTTTGCTTTTGTGATTTGGCTGTATTATGTAATGTTGCTTATAAATAGAATAGAACCTACCTACTAATGGGTAGAATAGAGCAATTTGTTTGAGAACTCTTCTCTATTTCTCTCTATCTCTCTCTATCTTAACTTTCCTTCAAACAAGTTATTAGTTTAAAGCTAGGCTGCACTTGTGGATAACCAAATCTTATTATTGGTTAGGACTCTAAACACTCATTCTGTTCATGACTTATAAGTCCATAGCTACAACAAAAATGGTGGAGCCTTCATATCTAAAAACTACCTATACTCTTCCTAGATCCTAGTGTAGTAGCCACAACCCTATTTTGAGAGATTTCGAGTGGCCATCATATTTGGAAACATAGATAATTTCTCTTGATCTGATCATCTTGTAGGGGATCCTCGATTGCTATGAGCTCTCTAAGATTGTTTCCTATACATTGTGCATTTTTTAGAAATAGGAACTCTAAAGGTATCTTATAGACCTATATCCAATTATAGATTGTAGTAAAATCAATTTCATTACAATTTAAACACCCTGCCCCATTGACGAATTACTGATGCCTTGCCTAATATATTCCATGAACCTTCATCTAGTACATGGTTGATGTGCACCTTCTATTCAAATATCACTATATACTTGTTTAATCCCAAGTATACGAAGCTGAAGTCTGTGCAAAATGGCCAAACCTTCATGTGAATTGTATTTTTGTTCGATTATCTTTACACCAAATATACCAACTATAGCATGATGTTGTTGCGCTTCAAAAAGTATCGGAGGCTCTAAGTTAATCTCGTCCTCCTCCAAAGTTTCTACATTGTTTCCTGCTAGTATCGCCCTGTGAGATAATTGGCTCTGCCATGTAAACCACCTTGATGCAACACTACACTGTTGAAAAACTACCTCTAAAACTCTCCCTTTTAGAGAAAAACTACTTTCCCACCTAGAGAGAAAAACCTGTAACTCTCAAGTGCATCTCCTTCGGAAAGTTACCAATAAATAAATTTTATTTCTTCATGCAACAAGATGTTTTTGCAAGTACTCATTCCAATTATACCAAAACATATCTTACTATCAAAGTACTCAACTGAACCCACTTCTAACTTATCAAATAGTATCTAAATTCTTAAGGAAAAATTTTCTAATAGAAAGGAAAAGAAAGAAAAAAAAGTTTCGTTAAAACTAAGTGAGTAAACAGCAAGAATTGAGAAATAAAATTAAAGCTAATTGTATCATAACCTGCAGCATACTACCATCCCTTTTGATGTGAGACGTCAAGGTTTCGTTTAGAAAAGTAAACAAATACTTATCCCTTTGTCAAGAAGAAAGGGATATCTCGAAATTGTGGCATGTCTCTCAAGAATATTTATATGGACATGGGTAATATCAACATTACTTTATTATTAATATCTAACAACATATTATTTTAAAAATTACTGCAAATAAAAGTATTAAAAATTGGATAAATGGTGATTACAATAATATTATAAAAAAGAGTGAAGATCTAAAACTACAAGTTTAATAAAGAATTATACTTTAATAAATGAAAGAAATAATATAAATGATCATGTGTCTCCATGCTTGACACGTCTGTTGTTAAAAGTATCCGCATTGATTTATAAAATTTGCTCCCATTCATATAATGGGGACATATTTTGAGATTCATAAAGAATAAAATAATATAATAGAAAAATAAATACACAAAGGATTATGATATATTTTGAAATTCATAGCGAAATTTCATCTAAAATACATTCATCACATAATATAAAATCATACAAAAATAAAATTTTATTCTTGAATCTATGTAATAATACATTCAATTCATATGATTCAACACTCTAATGCCAATTACTAAAATCAAAGTTTTATAAAATAATAATCATGATTGAATCATATAAAAAGATAATATTAAACATGGATAAAATAATTTATTATTACCTAATGAATCTATAATGAAATGAATGTGGAATTAGGACTTGTTGCAAGCACAAACTATTCATGATTGACCTTGATCATGAACTCCAATAAGAATTTGTTACTTATATCAACCCTAGATGAAAACTTGATTAAGAAGGTTTTCTGATACCAATGGGGAGTGTGCAGAATTAATCATAAGATTTAAGAGTAATAACCTTTATTTGTATTGATAATATTAGTAAGTCAACTCATCACCAAAAACTACCCACTACCACATTAATTGAGTTATATTACCATTAGACTCTAACTATTTAATCATTTTAACATTGGATTAAACCTTTTCATATCTTATTTTATTATTGAATTAATAGGTCCACAATAAAAAAATCTAACAATATTATTATTAATAACATACTGCAAAACTTTCACCCTAATTTAGGATAATTTAAAATTGTGCACATAATTATAAAAATACTTAATATTTATATTTTAATGTTATACATCTATTTGAAATTAATTATTGAATTTTGTGCATATTTATTTGAAATTAATTGTTGATTACTAATTGTGCAATTTTGTATACAATTAATTCTCATTTAATCCAAAAATAATATTAAATTAAATAAATACTTATTTTATAGTATTATAATTATAAAATGACTAAAAACCTATTTTGGTCCTTGCAAGATTTAATTTTTACCAATTTTGTTCCTAAAAAAGGTTTGTATCAGTTTAGTTTTTGTAAGATTAAAAAAATTAATTTTTTAATCCTTTTGTATTGTTTTTCTCTAAACCCTAAACCTTAAAAATTTATAAGGAAGGATTAAAATTTGATGATTTTTAATCTTAAAGGGATTGAAATGAAACAAACTTTTTTTAGGATATAATTGATTGAAATTGAATCCTACAAGGACCAAGATGAGGTTTTTAATCTTCTTTTCTTTGTTATAATTTAATTATATAATTTTAGAAAGCTTAATTTGAGTTTATTCCTTCAATTTTTTTATCTCATTTTAATAATTTTAAAATATATAATATATTAATATATTTTAAAATTTTCAATTTTTTATTACCCAATTTTCTTATATTATTAATTTTCTAAAAATTAATCAAATATATTGATATGAGGATTTAGATTTAAGTAGATATGTTATATATTAATCACATTTTTGAGCCTATGTTATGTAGGTTTGTAAAAAAATTAATAACTTAGATAATTATTCTCTAATGGTAAAATTTATAATAAGTAATATTTAAATAAAATATATAAATTATTAAATAAAAAATGTTAAAACTTCTTACAATGTACTAATTAGTCCAATCAATATTTAAATAGATAAAAAATTAATAACTATTATTATGATATATAACTATTATCTACCTCTTTAATTATATAATTGTATAATAAATGATATCTCAATAAAAGATATAATCCATTAGTACATAAAACATAAAATTTAAGAATAGAAAACTCCTTACAATATGCTAATTATTAATTTCTATCAATATTCAAATAAGTAACAAATTCATGAAAACTAATGGCAAGTGATAGTTATAATTACGAAACTAATGATTAGTAATAATTGTATTAATATTAATGACAAGCTTCAGTGCTAAATTATAAATGTTTGTAAAATTATTAGATAGCATTAATTTAATTAATATAATTAAAATCTAGAAATGTGCAATAAACATAGATAAGAAATTGAAGAATGTTTAGCTTAATATGTTAATTCATATTTATAATTTTTAGAAAAAATTCAAAAATTTAATTTAATTCAATTATATAATGTGTTAATGTAAGAAAATTCAAAAACTTAAAATTCATTTAAAAAGGAAATAAATAAAAGCTTAAAGTTATTGTAATAAAATTGAAAATTATACTATAAATTATAAAATGTAAATAATCAATGAGAAATGATATTCAATTAATATTGTACGTGAATTCATTCGGTAAATATGTAATGTTTTAAAAGTTAAATATTCATAAAGAAGGATAATAATTACTATTATGAATTATAAATACATCATAAAATTACAATAAATATGCAATAATTTAAAAGAAAGAAAAATCAACAATTGTGGAAGGATATAAATCTTATTATGATGCATTGAGTTAGAGATGGAACACAAATAATATCAATGGAAATGCAATTTTCATTTGAGGAAAATATTTTTAATTAGCAGAAATCACAATATTTTTATATGGCTTGTCTTCTTTCTCTTAATCTTTCCTTTTCTAGAATCATTCTTTTTAGCCATAATTGAAAAGGCGTCACCTGATGAAAATTCAATTTCAAAATCATACCTAGGAAGAAGAAATACAAAAATAATGTTCTAACTTTTGCTGATGACCTTACTTTGATAGAATTTATTAAGTAAAATCACATGAAAATATTTATAAGAAATCAAAGTGAAATATAAAGTATGCTAAAAACTTAGTGAAAATATTAACTTAGAAAAGGTGAAATAATCGGAAAGAAGATTCAAATTCTATGCACACAAATAAAAGAATAATTATCTTATCAATTAGATCAAATAAAATCCTTATATCATCATTAAAAATCATGAAATGTATATGAAATTTTAAAAGAAAAAATCACATAGAAAGAGCGATAGGAAAGAGAAAGAAAAAATATAAAAGATTGAAAATTTGATCAATACAAAAACAAATATAATCTGGTTTAATATTCCAAAATATAAAAGATTGAAAACTATGATTTTATATATAAGCAGTACCTAAAAATAATGAATAAATAATAAAATAAATTATCATAAAAATTGAGAATATCAAGTCAAGAGAGTGAGGAAAAGTGGAACTCAAAAATGCAAAGAGAAAATAAGAAAAGGATAAAGATTGGAAAACAAATAGACATTTGCACCATTAGGAGAATAAAATATTTAATTATAGGAGATTCTTAATTAAAACCAAATAGAAAATGATAAAAAAATTATCTAGTTGAAAATAAAAAAAATTAATGCCAAAACTACCACTCAAATCACAATTTAAAAAAAATTCATGTAAGGAAGTTTATCTTTGTTGTCTCTAGAAGTCATTGATATAGTGGAAAGATAATAATAATAATAATAATAATAATAATAATAATAATAATAATAATAATAATAATAATAATAATAATAATAATAATAATAATATCAAATATTTGAATATTATAAATACGAATAAATTGAAGTGTGCTAATTCTTAGAATAAAAATTAAAAAAGTAGAGAATATTATGAATTTAATCAAAATTATTAATGTAAATTAAATGTGATTGAGATCATACAGATTATGAAAATATAATAAATAAGACAATGAAATCAAAGATATAATTCCAAAGAGGAAGAAATACATGAAAATTAAAAAAATTAGTAAATATGAAAAGAAATTAGAGGAATTATGAAAATACAATAAATGAGGGAATGAAATCAAGTATATTTTTCAATTTATAATAAATTACTATATATAAATAAGAGATTTAGTTCCTAATTGTGCAGTTATGAAATCAAAGAGATTATTCCAAAGAGAAAGAAAATACATGAAAATTAAAAAAATAGTAAATTAGGGAAAGAAATTGAAGGAATTATGAAAATATAATAAATGAGAGAATGAAATCAAGTATTTTTTTTCCAATTTATAATAAATTGCTATATATAAATAAGAAATTTAGTTCCTGATTGTGCAATTGTAAAATCAAAGAGATTATTTCAAAGAGAAAGAAAATACATGAAAATTAAAAAATTTAATAAATTAGGAAAAGAAATTAGAGGAATTATGAAAATACAATAAATGAGGGAATGAAATCATTTTTTTTCAATTAATAATAAATTGTTATATATAAATAAGAGATTCAATTCTTGATTGTGCAAATGTAACTCACCACAATACAATATTAATTGAGAGGAAATTACAAATAGATATGTGATGAGTTATAGAAATAACGCTTATTATAATAAAAGGTAGGAAATGTCATAGTTATTATATAATATAAAAAATAGATAAATCAAACATATGATTCAATAAAAGGTTGCATATAAGCAACAGGCCAAATTTCATTAAATTTCATTCAAAAGAAAGTATGTCCTCAAAAAAATTAATAATAATTAAAAAATTTTAATTATATTAAAATAAAATTTAATAGCTTTTTATTTAATAACAATATATATAATATAAAATTATTATAATAAATTAAATTTAAATTCTTTAATAGATTTTTATATCTTATATATAACCTTTATTTGTGAGGAATGACTATATATTGTTTTGACAAAATTAAAATTATTAACTCTAATTTTTTTTTGATAGCATCCATCATTAAAACAAAATTAACGGAGGAACCAATAAATAATCAAATAATCAACCGGTAATTAAACATTATTACAAAAGAACTACTAATTAAACATTGAATTATGTATCATTTATGATCTAATGATACAATAAAGTCTTTGATTTTATATTAATACAAAGAATTATAAATCTATTAAATAAAACTTATAAAAATTAATTTTCATCATACGATAAAATATTATCTAATATAGAATATCTAAATGGACATAAGTAAGCCTAAAAACAGACATTTAATTATGGCCCAGGAATTTGATCAAATGATAGATATTAGAGGTGATTATCGATTGGTTAATAATAGTTAAGATTATTTTTTTAATCAACCATTCTTAATCATGAAGTGCTTTTTTCCAATTGAAATTAACCTATTGCATAACCTTAACTAAATTTAATTGATGAATTTGATTTTGATCAGTTTAAAATTTGATTTTTTTTTAAAAATGCCCAAATGCATTGATTTAATGGTTAAAATTAGTTGATAAACACATGTTAACACTATAATTCTATTAATATAACTATAATAAGAAGCAATCAAGTATTAAATTACGAAAATGATCGATAGAACTTTTACGTATGAACTTTTAACCAAACAAATTAATATATATTTTAGGTAGTATTGATTTATTGTAGTTAAGAATTTTACACCTGCAATATTAAAATTTATAGATTTTTTTCTCTAGTTTTAACTAATAATAATATATTAATCATTCTTAATTGACTAACTTCAACTTTGGTCAATTAGTTAAGAGTGATTTGAAGATATTTAATCACCCTTAACAGATATAACAAACCCTTCAGGTGTAGCCTACAACTAAAAGCACATAACAAGGCCCTGGTACTAGGCCTAAAATATAAAATCTAGCCTAACAAGTTCGATCAGATATACTTGAAACTACATGACTCCTCTAAAAGCATCTAGAATGCATCACAAAAAGCATGGTTCTAGGAATATTAACTACTTGGACATGTACCACTTAGAATTGGCTAAAAGATCACACCAAAAGCATGTTATCCTTAACATCTACATTGAGGGAGCTTAGAATCTCAAGCCATCCCTATGGGCACTTTAACCTATAAAAGTTCACTTTTATCATACTATTGGCAGATATACACTTAAATATCAGTCCATTTGTAACTTCTTTATTATTAACACCATCTATAACTCTTATGCCACCATGTTTCATTCAAATCATCCTAGAGAATCCTTCTAGTAGGAATGACAAAAGACTAGATGCACTTTCATGGAGACTCTATCCAAAAGAGCTTAAATATTCATTTACAACAAGAGGCGAGAAGGATTGAAGCGGAGCTTGAACAAGACACCTTAGCAAAAACATGAGGAAATTGCAAGTAAAGCTCGATCTTTTTTGGAACTCTATGCATATCACCTCCATAAATTAGGGTACCTAAAGCTCTAGCCATATCCTTACTCCTCCTTTTAGCTAGTAATTCTCAGCCAACATTAGCTATACCATTATGCCATTATCCACTCAAATGGTAAACACTTCACTTAACACTTTTATTTTCACCAATTCTTATAATCTCAAACATAACACTACCTTTTCCACTCGAATATCAACTAACCGTCCTCCTAACCATGATCAGGAGTCATACAATCTATCAAATCCAGGAATCCCAAGCCAAATATACCATGAACACTGATAGCTTACCTCCAATTAACCTTACCTTTTCACTAACAACATTAGAACTATTCCATTACTAAAGAGTTTTAATCTACCAACCTACCTCGAAGCTTATGATGGAATAACTAACCCTCAAAAGCATCTAAAGGCCTTTCAAGTAGCCATGTTACTCTATTGTGCAATGAATGCGATAATGTGCAAAGTGTTTTCCACAACTCTTAAGAAGGTCAAACTTTAGTAGTTTAATAATCTACCTTCAAATTCTATTAATTGCTTCTAGCAACTATTCAATGCATTGACTACCTTTGCTATAAGTAAGATACTAAGGAAAACTTTTATAGTTCTATTTAACTTCCAGTAAGGGCTGAGTGAAACTTTGAAATAATATCTAGCTTGATATAATTCCTTAGTCTTAGAAATTAGATATCTTAATGAAGGATTGGTGATTCACCAATTAATTGCAAGGCTTCGGTCAAGCCATTTCTCCCTCTACCTAATGAAGAAACTAGTTTCAATTAGGAAGGATTTACTTAATTGAGTGGAAGAATGTATGAATGCTAAAGAGTATGAGTAGATGCATCATGGACACTATATAGCTTACAATTACAATGACCAATGTTAGATCAGTAAAAATCGGGATAATTTTCGATCCAGGTGACCCCTACCTATAAGGCAATTTAATCAATATAAACCATTTTGGGATCAAACTAATATGATCATAAAAGATGTCTAGGCCACTAAACTTATCAAGTTCCTTCCACTGAAGAATCGCAAGTTCCCACTAGTGGATAAATTAAAATACTATAAGTTTCATAATGATTATAGTCCCTCCACTTAATGATTACGTTACCTTGAAAGATGAAATTGAACATTTGATTTAGAAAGGACACTTGAGTAGATATCAAAAAAATCTAAACAGATTCCATCAAAGAGAGAAAGAATGTGACCGATCCCTAATACCATAAATAAATGCACTCCTAGAGGTAGATCCACCTAATCATGAGTACAATTGATACAATTGCTAAAGGATTTGTAAGAGATGGCAGATCCAAAAATGCCAAAAAATGTCATCTATGTTAAATAATGAGTATAAAGTAGAAGAAGCCAAGGACATCCTATTAGACAATATCTTTAACTTAGGAAGTGTAAACAAAAAACATGACAACTTAATGGTAATCTTAAAAATGGTTCACAATTTCTTAGTAAAACGAATCTTGGTGGATTAAGAGAGTTTTATTTACATCTTTTATTCGTGTGCAACCAATAAATTAGAATACCAAATCTATGATAAGACCTTATTATGGCATATTGGTTTTTCAAGAAAATAAGTCAAAGTCGAAAGGACGGTTACCTTAAATGTCACAATAGGAGCCCTACCTAAAGTTCAGAGCATGAAGGTCAATTTCTTAGTGGTCAGTGTAGCCAACCAAGTGTACAATGTCATCTTGGGTAGACCATCCTTAAATTAGGCAAGGGTGATAGTTTCTATTTAGCATCTATTAATGAAATTCCTAATTCCTTGTTAGATCGGTCAAATTTAAATGAACCAAACAATTACTAAAAAATATCAAATGGCAAGTCCAGAGCCCTTCACAAGGTGAATTGGTAAATAAAAAATATAACTCTTAAACTTCAACAAAGTTATCCATGTAGGAATGTTAGATGGTTAACCTAGTAAATCTAGATACAAAGATGTTAATCCTTGAAGTTTATAACCCATATTTGATTTGGAGGATGTTTATCTATTTGGACAAAAGGACACTTAAGATTGCAAATGACCTTTCTTCAAAAGAAAGAAAAATGTTAATTAACCTTTTAATAGAGCACATTGGAATTTTTGCTTGAAAACCCCTAAATATGCCAAGGATAAATCTTGGCATAGCATGCCATAAGCTAATAGTGGACCCAAGTATGGTGCTAATACAACAAAAGAAAAGAAACTTTAGGTCTAAGCAAAGAAAGGTCATTAAAAAAGAAGTCAAAAAGTTATTGGAAATCAAATTCATTAAGGAAGTTCAGCATATGACTTGGCTTATGTCATGGGCTGGCAACTTCACTTACTAGACCATGCGGTGCTTACTATTAACAACCTAAAAGCAAGCCAGCCAAAGATTAGACCCACAACACCCAAGTGGGCTAACATACCGAGCGACAACAAGATTAAAGGGCACAGCGGAAGATAAATAACCAAGGCAACCAAAACACGCATAAATAGGGGCAACGATGGCACAATACATAGCACAAGGAATATTAAAGGCAACCATGAAGCACACAAGTGTAAAATATGAAATGTGGGCAAATGTGGCTAAAATCAGCTAAAATTCAGGACATTGTAATTTAGAAGAAGGGCTACTTCTTTCATTTATATACTCCTCCATATAGTATTAGAAATGTGCAAGGGACGTACAATCCGCACATTCCATCCCCTAGACTAGTGGGAGGTTCCCACCAAGGTCACCTAGTACTCCCCCCTAAAGAGCATTATAAGCCAAACCCAAAATTGCCTAAGATGACATACTTTTTTCGAGTTGTCATAAGGGCTTTTCGATTAGCTCCGGGTGGAATTTTGCTACCAAAATACACCGATAGAAAGCTAAAAATGCAAGGATCACAGCCAAGTGCTTTCCTACTCGCACTAGACAAGTTACCTTGGCAAAAAATACATGTAAAATGAAAATACATAAAAAAATAGAAAAAATAGTACACAAGATGGAATGACCCCAAATTTAGGCTACAAGGTCTCTATCCTATGCTTGAATTATCTGCCAAGTTATAACTTAAATGGAGCTTGTTTGCTTGCTGAATTGGTGTGTAAAGCCGACTTATGACATTTTTTCCCGCTCAGTTGGTCGACGTCCTTGGAGACTCTGCTGCTTGAAAGACTTAAATTTGTTGCTTGAACTCTAACAAATCTTCTTTCTTCTCCCAATTGATCTCCTCATCTCCTAAACCCCTCCATCTCACTAAGAATTCCTTTCTGGGTTACCTTCTCATCGTCACCACACGCTCGACTAGAATTTCTTCCACACACTTCTGTCTTCTGCTAGTGGGGTTTACTTCTGGCCTGGTGGGTTGGTTATGAGCTGGATCATCAACATCTGGATAATAAGGCTTCAAATTGCTGACATGGATGATTGGGTGGATTTTCAGCCATTTAGGCGGAGCAATCTTGTAGGCTACCTTCCTAACTTTTGCTATGATCGGTACTGAGCCTTCATACTTATGAAGCAACCGACTATCTCTGGCCTTTACACTTTTTTGTTCGGGTAGCAATTTGACAAGTACAAGATCTCCTACCTCAAATTCCAACTCTTGACGCCCCTTATCTGCCCACTTCTTCATTCTCTTAGAAGCTTTATCTAAGTAAGCATGGGCAATTTCAATGTTTAGTTTCCAATCCTTGGTGAAATGGTGTGCACTAGGATTCACCCCTTTGTACATTCCAGACATTGTGTGGGACAAGAGTGGCTGCTGACCTATAACAATCTCAAATGGACTTTTGTTGGTTACAGAACTTTTCTGAGCATTGAAGCAAAACTATGCAATGTCCAAAAGTTGTGGCCAATTCTTCTGATTAGCACTAGTTAGCACTAGTGACATGCCTCAGTTACTTCTCTAATAGGCCATTGAATCTCTCGGTTTGGCCATCACTTTGAGGATGGTAGCTAGACGAGAAATTAAGTTGTGACCCGAGAATGTTAAATAGCTCTGACCAGAAGGTCTCGATAAATCTGCTATCTCGATCACTTACTAAATTCTGGGGTACTCCCTAGTATTTCACTATAAACTTAAAGAACAATCAGGCCGTCTTTTCTGCTGAGCAATACTTTAGAACTGGTATGAATGTTCCATACTTCAAAAAGTGATCTACTACCACTAGGATAGTGGATAGATCCCTTACTTTAGGAAGACTAGAAAATCTAGCGACACGCTCTCCTAAGGTCGGTTGGGTATTTGCAAAGGCTCCAAAAGTCTTGCGATTTTCTCTCTGACACCTTTATCTTGCTGGCAGATGAGATAGGTTTTAGTATGATTGACCACATCATCTTGCATTTATGGCCAATAATAACCCTGCTTCAGCAAGGCATGAGTTCTTTGCCATCCCGGATGACCTACCCATAAAGTATCATGGCACTCCTTTAGAAGTACCTTCCTTAGATCACCAGCTTTGGGAATGAAGAGTCTTCTCCCTTTTGCCCACAATAAATCATCTTTTACCCAAAACTAACGAGTTTAGCCCTCCCTGGTAAGGTTCATAATTGTTTAGGCCACTGGGTCCTTGGGAAGATTCTCCCGTATGAGCTCCCGCATGGTAGATGTAATTTGGCTTCTTGTTGTGCAAGCCATTAACGTCATTGCTGCGAGCATGACTTTCCGACTGAGGGCATCCACCACTTAGTTACTCTGTCCCGTCTTATGCTCAAATTCAAAATCGAATTCTATCAGAAATTCTTGCCAACGGCCTTGCTTTGGGGTTAACTTTGGTTAGGTGAAAAAGTGGCACTGCTGAGTTATCAGTCTTTACCACAATTTTTGACCCAAGTAATGCCTTCGTACCCTTAAGCAGTGAATAATTGCTAACATTTCCTTCTCCTATGCCGTATATCTTCGTTCAGATTCTGATAGCTTATGGCTCTCATAGGCAATAGGATGGCCCTCTTGGAGTAAAACTCCGCCTAATGCAAAGTCTGAGGCATCTGTCTGAACCTCGAAGGGCTTCGCTATATCTGGTAAGGCAAGCACAGGATCTCTAGTCATAGCCTGTTTTAAATCTTTAAATGTAGCTTAGCGTTTTTCATCCAAGCAACATTCTTCTTGAGAAGGTCCGTTAAAGGTGCCGTTCATTTTGAGTATCCCACTACAAATCGACGGTAGTAGTTTACGAGCCCCAAAAAGGATCTCAGTTTAGTCATCTTTGTGGGGGCTTCCTACACTTGGATAGCTTTGACCTTCTCCAAGTCCATTCGAATCCCTCCGCATTTGATGATATGCCCAAGAAACTTAATACGTTCCTGAGCAAAGGAGCACTTTTCTTTCTTTACATACAATTAGTGTTATCTCAAGCTCTCAAATACCAATCGTAAGTGTTCAATGTGTTTTTCTAGTGTGGGACTAAATACAACAATGTCATCCAGGTAGACCACCACAAACTTGTCAAGAAAGTCATGGAACACCTGGTTCATGAGAGTGCATAATGTAGCTAGGGCATTGGTTAACCCGAAAGGCATCACTAGGAACTCAAAAGCCCCATAACGCGTAACACAAGTTGTCATCGCTACATCCTCCTCCACTACTCTCACTTGGTAGTAACCTGATCTAAGGTCTAACTTGGTAAAGTATCTAGCACCATTCAATTGATTAAAAAAATCTTGAACTAAAGGGATTAGGTACTTGTTCCACACAATGATTTTGTTTAAGGCTCGATAGTCCACATACAATTGAAGGCTCTTATCTTGTTTCTTCTAAAATAACACCGGTGCTTCAAACGGTGCTTTTGAGGGTCGGATGAAACTTGCATCTAATAGTTCTTTCAACTGCTTCCACAATTTAGCCAGTTTTGGAGGGGTCATTCTATACAGACTTTTAGCAAGGGGTTTCGCACCAGGTAGTAACTCAATTTGGTGGTCAACTTCCCATCGAGGAGGGAGATGTGAGGGTGGCATAACATCTTTATATGCTTCTAACATGCACTGAATTCCATCGAGTGTTGCTTCTCCTTTCCCACCCCCCACAATTATGGCAACAAATGAGAGTTTTCTCCATTTTAGGCCCTTCTTGAATTGCATAGTTGATAAGAGTTTTGTCTCTTTCGGTTGCTTTGTTTGGCAGGTACCACGCATGGATTATCCCCCATGAACAAAAGGCAGCTTGCTGCAGGAACCGGCATGACCTGGTGGTCCAAGAGGAACTCCATCCCTAATACTACATTAAAATCATCCATCTTGGCGACCACAAAATCTGCTTTTCCTTGCCACGAGCCAAGCTTTACAGTTGCTTGTCTCGCCACTCCCATAGTGGTCAAGGCCTTAGAATTAATAGCTTTCATAGGGCCTAAGTCCTTTTTTAACTTCAGACCAAGCCTTTTGGTTTCCGCTTTAGAGATGAAATTGTGAGTGGCACCAGTATCAACCATCACACTAGAGGCGGCCTTTCCTGCTATTTGCCCCTTTAAGTACATGAGGCCATGGTTTAGGCTGCTTTTCCCTTTTCCAACTTGTTTCTTCAGGGCACCAAGGATTCGCAATGCACCCATTCTCGAAGCTATATCCTCTTCATTTTCACAATCATCCTCTTCTTCGCCTTGATTTTTAGGGGAGACTTGCATAGCATTAAGGTTAACTTTTTGTGGGTAGTCAGCCATTTTGTGTGGACCTTTACATAGAAAATAAGCCAAAGGTCTTTTCTCACTCGTGTTAGCAGTATTCTGGGATGAAGTCGAATTTGGGCTATTAATACTTCTCTTATTATCTCCTCCCCCACTTTTACTCTTGCTAGACTTGTTAGATTGTCCTCTACTTCTCGTAGAAAAAGGCCCACTATTTGTTTAGGACTTCTTATTAGGCTTTTCAGCGTGGTAGTCAGGTAAGCGTTCGGCAGCAGCCATTGCAGTATGCAAGTCCTGAACCTACTGTCTTTGGAGCTTAGTTCTGGCCTAGAGTTTGAGACCTTCAAGAAAAAAGAACATTTTATCCTTCTCGGACATATCCCAGATATCCAACATTAGGGCAGAAAATCTTTTTACATATTCTCGAATGGCACCAGTTTGTTTAAGGTCTCGAAGTTGACATCGAGCCATGTACTCAACATTTTTAGGGAAGAATTGGAACTTCAAATCTCTTTTCAAGTCTTCCCATGTGTCAATGATGCATCTTCCCACTAGAATATCTTCATTTTTGGTTCGCCACCAAAGTTTTGCATCACCAATTAAGTACATGGTTGCGGCCGTAACTTTTGCCTTCTCTAAATCTGGCCTTACGGCTCGAAAATATTGTTCCATATTAAAGAGAAAGTTTTCTAACTCTTTGACATCTCGTGCACCTATAAAATAGCGGGGTTCGGGCACCCCCATACGCCCATATTCTGGTGCTCCATGGTTGGGGCTTTGGTTACCCAATGCTCTTGTGAGAACTCTAAGTTAGAACTTCACATCAGCTAGTTCAGCTCTTAGTTCTCTAACCGAGTCACCCAAGTTGCCTTTCGCGGCGACACTTAGAGTTTCCCGATCAATGCCTAAATAAGATTCAACAGCCGTAACTCAAATAGCCACATCTTCCCATTTCCTAGCCCGTTCAATAAGCTCGAGAATGTTGTGACCTTGCATCTCTTCAATAGCTTTGTACAATTTTTCCATCTGCCTCATTCGATTTTTGAGTTCATTAATGTGCACTGTGTTCGACATGATTGCTGTTGCTTTTTAAATCTCATAACAATTTCAAGCAATCTTCAAAGCAAGTCGAACCCACTCTGATACCAAATGTCACGGGCTGGCAACTTCATTTGTTAGACCGTGCGACGCTTACTATCAACAACCTGAAAGCAAGTTAGCAAAAGATTAGACCCATGACACCCAAGTGGGCTAACATACCAAGCGACAACAAGTTTAAAGGGTACAGCGGAAGATAAACAACCAAGGCAACCAAAACACGCACAAATAGGGGGCAACGATGGCACAACACATAGCACAAAGCATATTAAAGGCAACCACAAAGCACACAAGTGCAAAATATGCAATACGGATGAATGCGGGCAAATGCAGCTAAAATCTGCTAAAATTCGGGACATCGTAATTTAGAAGAGGGGCTACTTCTTTCATTCATATAATCCTCCATACAGTATTGGAAATGTGCAAGGAAGGTACAAGCCGCACATATCATCTCCTAGACTAGTGCCAGGTTCCCATTAAGGTCACCTAACACTCCCCCCTAAAGAGCATTATAAGCCAAACCCAACATTGCCTAAGATGAAATACTTTTTTTGAGTTGTGATAAGGGCTTTTCGGCTAGCTCCAGGTGGAATTTTGCTACCAAAATACACCGATATAAAGCTAAAAATCGCACTGGACAAGTTACCTTGGTAAAAAATAAATGTAAAATGCAAATACATAAAAAAATAGCAAAAATAGTACACAAGTTAGAATGACCCCAAATTTGGGCTACAAGGTCTCCATCTTATGCTTGAATTATCTGCCAAGTTATAGTTTAAACGAAGCTTGTTTGCTTAGTGAACTAGTGTGTAAGGCCAACTTGTGACACTCACCAATATCATACTAATTAAAAAGGTAAATAGATAGTGGTGTATATACATGGATGTTACTAATTTTAACAAAGCTTGCCTAAAGAACATTTACCCATTGTTGATTAGCTAGTCGATAGTGCATCAAGTTTTAGAAGGTTAGGTTTTAAGGATAGTTTTTCTAGTTACAATCAACTCAAGATGTATCCCCCAATTGTAGAAGAAAGAATAACATTCATTATAGACAAAGGGATATTATGCTACAAATTAATGTTGTTTAGATTGAAGAATGCTGGAATAATATACCAATAAATGATAAATAAAGTATTCATAAGTTAGATTGGATACAATATTAAAGTATATGTGGACAACATCCTGGTTGAATCTATTAAGAAAGAGTAACATTGGAAAGATTCAAGACAAACTTTAAGGTGCTTAGAAATATTAAGATGAGACTGAGCTTGGCAAAATGTACCTTCAAAGTCTAATCAAGAAAATTTCTCAATTTTATGCTGATAGAAAATGGAATTGAGGCAAGCCTATAAAAAATGTTAAATAATAATAAACAGAAGGACTCCACAATCAATTCAAGAAGTTTAGTGCTAAATGGGAGATTGGTACTTTGACTTGCTTCATGTCTAAATTTAGTGATAAGTTTTTACCTTTTTATGAATTGCTTAAGAATGTTAAAAGCTTTAACTAGGATAGCTATTGTGAAAAAACATTTAAAGAATTGAAACAATACTTATCTGCCTCTCTGGTGCTTTCAAAATTGAAAGAAAGCAACCTTTATATGTATACCTCGCAGCTTTGGAAGAACTAGTTGGATCATAATAGTAATTAAGGAAGAAAGATAACAAAAACTAGTATACTTTGTTAGCAAAGTAATTTTATAAGGCTGGAAAAAGGTACTAGAAGATAGAAAGTTAGCCTTCGCACTCCTGATTACTTCAAAAAGACTTTGACCATATTTTCAGAATTACTATGTTATTATTCGAATGGATCAGCCAACTAGGCAGGTATTATAGAAACTAGACTTGGCTAATTGACTAATATCTTAACTCATAAAGCTATATGAATATCACATATCATTCGAAGTAAAGAAGTCTGTAAAATCACAAGCACTTGTAGACTTTGTCATTCAGTTGATAAGGTCAAAGCCAAAGAGATTGAAGAATGGATCCACTACATTAATGGTTCATCAAATAAGAAAGGTAGCGGTGTGGGCATCATTCATTTTAGAAAGACTTGAGATGTAAACTTGGAATACACTCTTGAATTCGAATTTCATGCAACAGATAACTAAGAAGAATATAAGGCTTTATTGGCAGGATTATAACTCATAAGGGAGGTTGAAGCAAGGAAAGGAAAGTAAAAATATTGAGTGATTCACAACTTATAACAAGCCAAATAAATGGAGAATTCGAGACCAAGGAACCAATTATAAAATAATATAGATGTATAACCATGAAGCTACTAGATGGATTGAAGGACAGTCATAAGAATTTCCAGAGAGGAAAATTACTAAGTGGATTCTTTAGCCAAACTTGCTAGTGCTCAAGTAGCAGTGAATAATAGGAGTATCATACAAGAAACCTTGCATTACCCGAGTATGATTGAAAAAGAAGTAGACTAAGTGGACGAAATCCAAACCCCATTAACTCCACTGACTAAATATCTATTCGATAGGACCTTGCCTGAAAACTTAGAGAAAGCAAGAAAAATCATTAGATGGGCATCATGATTTGTCCTACACAACAACAAACTATACAAAAGGAGCTTTTCAGTCCCCATGTTAAAGTGTCTAGGTTCGAATGAAGTAAAGTATATCTTAAGTGAATTGCATAAAAGAATATGTAGAAACTATATAAAAGGTTCCACCCTGGCAATTAAGGCTATCCAAATAGGATGCTTTTGGCCAAATATGAGAAATAATGCTTTGCATTTGGTACATAATTGTGATAATTGCTAGAAGAACACCAAGGTTCTAAGAAAATCAATTATAAAACTACATCCAATCAATTTTCAATTGCCATGCATGCAATGGGGGATATATTTCTTAGGATTGTCGCCAAAAGTGTCTTGATAGCAGAAGTTTTTAATAGTGGCAGTAGATTACTTCACCAAGTGGATCAAAGTGAAACCATTAGCAATAATAAGTGCATAAAACACCAAAAAGTTCTTACGGAAATCAATGGCACATAAGTAAACAAGGTCACAAAACTCACTTAGATATATTTGCTTTAAGGTAATACTAACATTTGCATGATCGCAAGTTCGAGCTACCAGAAGCTCTAGTGCGAACAACGAAACATAATTTACTAGCAAGGAGTTTTTAAGCTTTTGTGAAAGGTAGGATGTAAAGTAGAAATTATGAGCTTTCTTATTTTTTTCTTCAAATAGATACTAATATGCTTTCGTAATTCAATGCAATGTAGGCATTAGACAAAAATTCTATCCAGTTGAACATCCTAAAAGTAACGAGCAAGAAGAACTAACTGGATAATTTTACAAGGTTTAAAAAGAAGAATCAAAGGTTCAAAAGGCAATTAGATGGATGAACTATTGAGTATTTTATAGTTGTATTATACAATAGCACAAAATTCAATACGAGAATCTTTTTTTCAAGCTAACTTATAACATCAAAACAGTGATATTGGTGGAAATTAGTAAAACATATAGAGAGATGACAAATAAGAAAAGAAGGAGGGAAGACTTGGACCTGGTAGACAATGTTCGAGAGGATATGCAAATAAGAATGGCATAATATAAGAATAAACTTACGACCCTATACAACCAAAGAGTGCAAAACAAGACTTTTAAAACAGGTTGATCTAATTCTAAGGAAAACTAAGGATGCACAATAAGATAACCGGCATGGAAAACTTGCTTCAAATTTAGAAAGTCCATACCGAGTCACAAAATCTTTATAAAATGGTGCATATTGCTTGGAAACATTAGAAGGGAAACCAATGCCTAGAACCTGAAATACTACTCATCTGAAGTTGTACTTCATGACTACTTAAAATAAAAGGAAAATTTTCAGAAACAAAGGTTATAGTATGAATCAAGTTATCCAATTAGATCTTTCAAAGAATGAAGTCTTGACTAAACCTCTCAAGCGATGAAATCTGGACAAGATCTCTAGCATTTAAGCGGATCCCTCAAAAAGGGTTTCCAAAATTATAACACGTTTCAAAATAATAAAATAAATGCTATTCTAAGAAGGTTCTGACATTCCAAATTAATGCATAAAAGCAAAATATCCGAAACACTAAGAAGCATTAACTTAGTCATAAATTCCAACACTTCAAATCAAGGCGTTTAAAACATGAAAACAAAATATCCAAAGCACCATAAAGTGGTAATTTAGTCATAAACTAGCTGTTAGCAAAATACTATATCATAGTGAATTCCATTAGTATTACATGATCATAAAGGCAAAACACTTCGAAGTGTAAAACTTGGAAACTAAATCTTGAGGGCAACATCTTCGTCTTCCTCAACTTCATTAAGGATAAGCTTTAGCTTAATGTCTAGTTTTGATAAATCCATAGGCATATCCGGGAAGAAGTGTTAAATCTATTCCTTCGTCTCATCAAACCCTTGCAGGTACATTGCATAGACCTAGGCATCATATAACTCAAGTTCTTTCTGAAAACACGTTTCAGATTTCTCGTAATCCTTTAGTGCAACATCCTAAGCATATAAAAGGCTCATCAACAATTGAAGGTCAAATTCCCTTTTTTTTAGCATATTCTTCCAGTTTCTTTGTCTCGATTTTCATCCTCTCAGACTCATCTCTAGATAGGTTTTTTGCTTATGTGATTCTAGTAACTCTTTTTCCAACTTTGACTCTCGAGCAAATAACCCTTTCAAATTCACCTGGCATTACAAAAGGTTGCTCTAACTTCTACTAAGTTAATTCTGCAATTCCATGGTTGTGTTTCGATCTACACCCTCAAACTTGACCAAAGTCAACTTTTCAGAAAAATGAAGATCTATTAATGAAAACGCTGTAAAAAAGCTATGAGCCAGCTTGTTAGCAACCGCATAACCAAATTTTAGTCCTCTCACCTTGGTAGCAAAAGTAGCATTACTCTTATGATCCTTTTTTCATCAGTATAAAATCGAACAAGTAAGGGTAGAGATTAACATCTTTGTACCAAAAGCTTTCTAGATTTTTAGTTGTCATGCTACCAAAAAGACTTCATCTTCTTCCAATACTGTACTGGTTCGAAGATGAAGTCTTTTTTCTCGTGTAGTAGCTTAGTCCTATTAGAAGTCATGTCATGAATTTCCTCTTCAATTATGTTTATCCCTCTAAGATTGCTTGCAAGAGAATTCAATAAGAAAATAATATCTATATCTGTTCCACTATTAAGTTCCTTTTCTTTCCCAAAAATTGCATTTTTTTCCTTCTTTGGGGTTCATTCAAGATAGAAGATGAGGCTTCTTTCAAGGGTTCCATCCCTTTAATCACAGGTGTCTTGGTCTTGGAAAAGTTCTCTTCCATTTATTAGAAATGAGTGGTATCAACTTTCACTATTTCTTTAGTAAGGTCTTTTAATCCTAACCAAGTGTTTGCACAAAGAAGGATCAAGTATTAACACAAAAATAAGAAACGTAATTTGAAAAGATGTAAGTACAATAAATATCGAAACATACGTCAAATAAATTAGGTATTTAAAGGATCTATACTCAACCGTTGAAGCATCAAATCGTCTGCAAAGTAGGTGTCAAAATTAGGAACCTCGAGGATTTACTTCTTTCTTTTTATTTGAATGCATAGGGCGTCCTACGATCATCAAACCAAAAAGGTCAAACTTCTTTAAAGACATAAATCTTAAAAAATGAATGCTTTCGGTATTTGCAACTAATGTTTACTTCTTAAAGAATACCTTTCCCCTTTCTCTGAAAGAAATATATCCATCCTCCCTTTATTTAGCTAGAAAAAGAAAAGAAAAAGAGGAGGACCTTAAAAGTAGGACACGATAATGTTTTTTCCTACAACTTCAAAATAAACCATGAATACCTGGGCTTGAGGGGTCAATTGAGTCAAGTAGACATTCATCTTTCAAAGTACTTATTATTGGAAATCAGTAAAAGGAGGGATATGCCAAGCTTGGTCACAAAGTTGCCATAGAAAGTGATGAAGGATACTAGATTATAGCTACAAAGGTGCTCGTCATCTTAACAACCTTCAAAGTGAATATATTGCCAACCGGACTCATTTGAGAAGTGCATGTCACAAATAGTGTTTAACCACCCCTAGTTGGTCATTTTCTAGCAACTTTTGTGCTTCGCACCTTAGTGTTTGTCTAATTAAACTCAAGATAGTCACCATATGTTTGACTAGCCCTATCCACTCCACCCACTTCTTTTGATTGTTCAAACATTACAATAGTAATAGAGGATGCTACTCGAAATATTTCGCGCGTATCCTCGCCTTCAAGATTAAAATCCAATAATGATGACTTTGAGTCATTCAAGTTAGTATCATTTGAATAACCACTAAACATGAATAAAACCAACACATTTTCAAAACAAAGGGAGAAAAAAAATCAGAGGCTGGATAATAGGCTAAAATGGGCAAAACAAGAAAAAAAAGCAATAAAAGGGCATAATTCGAAAAAGCAAGGGACAATAATTGTAAATAGCAAGTATTGATGATTATGGAGGAATTGATAACAACAAACCACAATAAAGTAAATGCAAAAAATGATAAAAAGCAACAAAGTTTCAAAATTTTTTAAGTAAACATCAATTTCTGGGAATTAACCCAGAGCCAAAACACAAAATTCCAGAAACTAGGATCTACAAATCCGAAAGATAAGCGTGAAAGCAGTTAAGTTTAAAAGCAGAGATTAAAAGAAGGCGCATCTTGATGATGAAAAGATACCGTTTTTGGAATTCTGAGAGCCCCTACTTCACGGCACTAGCAAGCTTGCTCAACAATAGCAAAATAGTGAAGTAAATACAGTAGACAAAAGTGTTAAGAAGAAAGAGAAAAGAAGGACCACTTCGAATAAATAACCATTCAGAAGGAAATGCAGATCCAAACCATTTTCTATGTGAAATCAACAGATAAGAGAATAGAAAAGAAACTGCTGAGATTCATCCAAAATGAAAGTATTATTAATGACTGATAAAGGAATCAAAGTGGCACAAGTAACGAAGCTATGCGTTTGCCCCAGTGGAGGAAGGAGTGCAAGTGACATAGAATATTTGAACGAACATAAGCAAGCCTAAAAGGAGACCTTTAATCTTGGCCCAAGTATCCGACTGGATAACGGACACGGCAAACCTTTTAGGCATAGCCCATAACCGAAAGTGTGCAACAAGGCCTTAGTACTAGGCCTAAAATATCAAGTCTAGCTCAAGAAGTCAGATGAGACGTACTCAAAAGTCAAATCTACATGACTCCTCTAGAAGCATCCAGAATATATACTACAGGAAGTATGGTTTTGGGAATATTAACTGCTTGGACAGTGTCCACCTGGAACTGACTAAGAGATCATACTAAAAGCATGCTATCCTCGACATCTACATTGAGGGGTCCATAATCTTATGCCATCCTTATGGGCATCTCAGCATATAGAAAGATACCACTATTCAACTAATCGGATCTAGTTCACTGTTATCGTATTATTAGCAGATATCTACCTGGATATTGTTACATTTGTAACTTCTTTATTATCTTCATTTATTTTTTTAGATGGAAAGATAAATTTTATTTATCTTAATTTACTTATCACAAAAAGGAATTCACCAATTTTTGGTGAAAGAGATTTCTAAATTTAATTGGAAAAGTACAAGTAATCGACTTTATTTTAGTAGAAAATATCTTTTATAAAAATATAATTATAAATATTAAAATAATAAAAATAATTTAAATGACCAATATTAAATATAAATTTTTTTAATTATAATTATAAATATTATAACTTTTAATTAAAATGATAAAAAATAATTTAAATATTTTGGTCGAACATAATTTTCCTTTTTATCTTCCTTCATTATTATAATTATAAATCTTATATTTCTTAATTATAAATTTCAAATTATAGAAACATACCGTATAGTAATAGATAAGGAACTGATTTACTTTCGAATAAGAAACAGTAGTGGTGCAGGGTAGAGGCATGGCGGCAATTAACGGTGAAAGAGGGGAAGAGAGGCTTATGGCAGCCGGGAATGTGACAAGAAGCCAACTATCAGCTCCATGGCTCTCTTTCATCCCATCCCAACCCATAGATGAATATAAATAAAAGGGGCCTTACCGCAAAACCAACCACTCTTAACGCTCTCCTTTGCTCGCTGACTCTCTCTCTCTCTCTTGCTCCGTTTCTACTGTTTCATGCACCGCATTGCTAGGGTTTGCACTCTCTCTCTGTGTTCAATCCGAGAAGTTCTTTGAAGAACACTGCCAATGTCTTTTCAACGTAAGAAGCTGCTCAACGATCCCAAAGGTATGCATTCTCTTCTATCAATTTCCTCGAAAATTCTTTGTTTGTGTTCTCGTTGTTAATATTCAGTTACTGTTACTTTACTGTTGGAGTTCATCTCAGTTTTTGTTTCATTTGACGAAACTGGAACAGTGACAAAGTTGTGACAATTTTGGCTGCATATTAATTTGATGAGAAAGCAGCTTCATGCCTGGTTCTCTGCATTGAGCTGGACTCCCATAGGTTTTCTTCTTTTAACCATTCTCCCCCTCTCTTCCTTGAAACCTGTAATGAATTGGCATTCTCGTTGATTGAATGAAGCTGAATTTTGGAATACGGTTATCATGCTTGTCCTTGCTTGGGTGGTTGAAATTTCTAGGATTAGATTTAGAGTGATACTTTTATGTTATTTTGAATTGAGTTTTCATAATGGTTCTGGCCAATTTATGAGCATGACCATCAAGAAATTTCCCTTTTGCTGTGCACTTTCTTTTGCAAGTTTGTCAATGTAATGTAGAAATGGTGCATTGAGGAACTGAAAAGATGAAAAAAATTTCAATGTATGTCATATGGTTGCAGATCTTGTGATTGAATATATTGAGCGTCTAGTGGAGACATATCCTTGGCTCTAGTTATTGGATGGCTTTCCTCAAGTGATTCATGTAACAGTTTTCCTATTTGAATATTGGCAACAAACCAATGTTCAAATTAGTTAAATGTGGTTCACAAAACCAGCAAGCAATTTTTCTGCTTCAACAACCACCAAGATTCTAGCTTCTTTGATAGGAGAAGTTGAGATTGTGTAGATATAAAACACAAACAAGGGTCCTCGGGTTCAGTTGAATGCTCAATCTTTTTGAACTAAAATACAACATCAAGTGCATAAACCAGAACTTGGAAGAACCCAAGTGCAAAATTGCAGCAATTCTTTGGAGCAATTTGACAAGGTGATTGTAGCAAGTTCTCTGTGCAATTAGATGAAGCAATGGCTGGAGGTAGGCTTCCACTTTCTGATTTAATTTCATGCTTCAGTAGGATATATTTAAATATCTATGTATCCTAACTGATTTTATAGTTGGTATCAGAGCTTGAAATAACTCTGCCTTGCTATGGTTTACATGAAAAATAGAGGATAGATTTTAAATTCAAATCCTATTCACATGATAGTTTTTCATGTTTTTGAGACTAGGAAAAAAAAGCCCATGAAATAATGATAATTTTAGGCTTAAAAATTAAGAAAATTTACTAAAAAAATGCATAAAACTGTCAGGTTCTAATGCAGGTATGAAACAGGTCATAATTAGGTTGGGTCGACCTGGCTAGAGGTTAAAGATGACTTCCCTTGAGTGTTTCCTTGAAACGCATTGTTTCATTTGTGATTTCTGGGTTATGTTTAGGTCTCCATGAAATGGACCATTTCATTAAAGGGCCCTTTCTTTTCGAATAATAATAATAAAAAATTCCTAACTACTGCACTTAGCATTCAAACCATTACCTTTGGTTAACCTAAGGAATTGTGATCGCTGATCCTACAAGTTCTTCCTGCTATGAACTTGCACGGATTAATACTTACGGGCTTCAATTGCATTTTATTTTTCTATATTTTTATTTTTTAATTTTATTATAATGATGATATTGATGTTATGTAATGTATGCCTAATTTTTAGACATTATTTTAACACATTTAGATTAAAATTAATTAGGAGAATTTAAATTAATTAATCACATTTGGTTTAGTTGATTAATTAATTATTTACTTCTCATTATGATAATATTATATGATTATTTTATCAATTTTAGGTAATATATTTATATTTATATGGAGAGAAAATTAATCTGTCACATTTGTTTGTGTGATTAATTAATATTTGAATTTTTATATAGAAATGCCTATTTATGTATTTTGTTTAAGTATGTTTTGTTCTTAAATGTCGAGTGATCTGTCTAATTTTAGTTTAATTAAAGTTTAGCCATAACACATTTGATTATTCTAAAATTATACATAAAGCATTAGATTTAAATCTAGGATCACATAAAGAAAAATGACATTAGTTGTAATTAATCATATTTTATCTTATAATTACTATCCCATAGGAATATTATCATATTTAATATGATTAATTTGGATGGGATAGTAAATTTTCCTTTACCTTAACTTACCCACAAAAATTAAGATAGAGGATATAATTTGCCAGTTTCACCAATTTTGTACATAAGCCTAATTAAATAAAACTAAGCCCACAAATAGTTTTATTTGCTATAGGACTATGTTAGATAGATATGTTTTACATTGGTAAGACATGTCATATGGAATATTTTTTTTAATTGCCTCAAATTATTAACATAGCATGTAAATTTTATACATATTTTCAACCTTTAAATATATCTAATTTTCAAGTTCTCGAATTAATTGATGATAACTATAAGATATGAAAGGAGAAGATTCTTCTTCAATTAGGGTGGATGAATGTTGATGATGTAATAAGAAAGAATGAACCTCTTAAACTCATGGATAATAGTAGTGCAGCTGAAATAACACTTTATGAGAGTTGGGAGCAATCAAATTACCTTAGTATGATGTATATTAAAACTAAGATATCTATTAGTGTTCGTGAGTCTATTGGAGAGTATCAAAATGTTTGAAGTTTGCTCAAAGTTATTGATAAATAATTTGAAACCTTAGACAAAGCTTTGACAAGCACCTTGATGACAAGGTTATCATTAATGAAACTTACTGGCATAACAGGTGTACGAAAATACATCATGTAGTTAAGGGATATAATAGCTCAATTAAAAATACTTGAGGTTAAGATGTCTGAATCCTTCTTTGTGCAATATATCTTGAACTCTTTGCCACCTCAGTATGAACCTTTCAAGATTTCCTACAACACACATAAGGAAAAATAGACAATCAATGAACTTCTGTCCATGTGTGTACAAGAAGAAGAGAGGCTTATTATAGAAATGGCAGAAAGAGCACATATGGTAACACAAGAAAAGAACAACAAGCAAGCCAACTAAAAAAGAAAGGGAAATGCTCCCATTCAAGATAGCATAAAGAAAGAATTAAAATATTTCTTCTACAAGAAGAAAGGACACATAAAGAAAATTTGCAACAAATTTAAGAGTTAACTTGAAAAGGTATCTCAATCTCACACTTTTGTTATGAATCTAATATGGTAGATGTTAATAGTAACACATGTTGGATTGATTTTGGTTCTACAATCCATATCTTTAATACTTTATAGGGCTTTCTAAATCAAAGAAAGCTAGTGGATAGTGAGTAGTACATTTATTTAGGTAACAAGATGGGCTCACTAGTTGAAGCTATAGGAACTTGTAAATTAGTTTTAAAAACTGGATTTAGTTTGATCTTGGAAAGAACCTTTTATGTACTAATTTTCTCTAGAAACTTAATTTCTACTTCAAGACTTTTGCCTTTTAGATATTCTTTTGAATTTTCAAATAATATATTTAAGTTATTTTATAAATCTAATCTTGTTGGCAATGGTACAATTTCTAATAGTCTTTTCTGAATTCAATTAGAAGATAGTATACCTAATGATTCAATGCATGTTTCTAGTAGCATAGGTGTTAAGAGATGTATTACTAATGAAGATTCCTTTATATTATGGTATCGTAGACTAGGTAATATCTCAATAGAGAGGGTTAAAAGATTAGTAAAAGATGGAATACTTGGTACGTTGGATTATATTGACTTTTAAACTTATATTGATTGCATAAAGGGAAAGCAGACTAATGAGACTAAGAAGGATGCCAAGAGGAGTACTACCATTTTAGAAATCATACATACAAACATTTATTGTCCAAATTTGGACTCTAGTAGTCCGAAATAGTTTATCACCTTTATTAATGATTACTCGTGATATATGTATCTCTATCTATTGAATAATAAGAGTGAGGCGCTTGATGCCTTTAAAGTATTTAAGATAGAAGTAGAGAAACAATGTGATAGATAAATTAAGATAGTGAGATTAGATAAAGGTGATGAGTATTATGGTAGATACACTAAAGATGGATAAGCATCAGGTCTATTTGCTAGATTTCTTCAAGAGCATAGGATTGTTGCCTAATACATCATGCTTAGGTCTCCAGAGCAAAATAGTATAGCTAAAAGAAGAAATCGAACACTGTTGGACATGGTACAGAGCATGCTTAGTAGCTTTAAGCTTCCTAAGTCCTTATGGATTGAAGCCTTTAAGATAGTTATGTATATCCTTAATCAAGTTCTAACTAAGGCTGTTGAAAAAAATACCATTTGAATTATTTAAGGTTTGGAAACCGAGTTTAAGACATATACGCATTTGGGAATACCTGTCTAAGGTCAAGGTCTACAATCTATAAGAAAAGAAGCTAGATCCTAGGACCATAAATGGCTACTTCATTGGGTATGCTAAAAAGTCCAAAGGATATAGATTCTATTGTCCATCTTATAGCATTAGGATTGTGGAATCAAGAAATGTAAAATTTCTTGAAAATGACTTGATTAGTGGGAGTGATCATACTGAACATTTAAACACTAAATGAGATCATCTTAGTTCTCAAGCTTCCATATCAAGTGATTGATTAGTTGTGATCCATGCCCCTCAGGTGCTCATGGGCATTGAATAGCTAATCATTAAGAATCGACAACCAATTGGCCATGACCAAGTTGATCTAGTTGTTGAACAATTACTAGAAATTGTTGAACTACCAGTTGAGGTACATGCTCCTAAAAAAGATGCTAACCTAATATTAAGAAGATCAACTAGGAAAAGGAGGTTAGTAATTCCTAGTGACTAAAGAGTTAAATACGATATAGGAGCTGAAAATGACCTTGAGACGTTTTCACAAGCCATCAATTGTAGAAAATCTGAACCATGGTATAATGCTATGAAGGAAGAGTTAGATTCCATGGCATCTAATGGAGTCTAGGATCTTATTGAGTTGCTTAGTGGTTCAAAGGCCATCAGGTGTAAATGAGTCTATAAGATGAAAAAGAACTCATTAGGCAACATCAAAAGATATAAGGTAAAACTCATGGTTAAAGAATTCACTCAGAAGGAAGAAATTGATTATGTAGAGACATTTTCTCTTTATGTCTAAGAAAGATTCCCATCATGAAATAATGGCATTAGTTGCCCAATTTGATCTGGAACTACATCGGATGCAAGTAAAGACAACATTCCTTAATGGAAATCTAGAGGAAGAGGTATATATGAAACAACTTGAAGGATTCTTCTCTAGTGTTGGTAAGCATTTAGTATGCAAGCTTAAGAGATCCACATATGAATTGAAACAGGCCTTTTGCCAATGGTATCTTAAATTCCATGATGTTACTTCCTCTTTCAGATTTATGGAAAACATCATGGACCAGTGTATATACCAGAAGGTTAATGGGAGTAAAATCTGTTTCCTTGTGCTGTACGTGGATAATATACTAATTGTAGCCAACAATAAGGGGTTGCTATATGAGGTGAAATAGTTTCTCTCTAAGAATTTTGACATGAAGGATATAGGTGAGGCATCTTATATGATTAGCATTAAGATCTATAGGGATAGAACTTGATGTATTTTGGGTCTATTACAAAAAACTTGCATCAATAAGGTCTTAGAGAGATTTCGGATGAAGGACTGCTCACTAAGTATGACACCTATTGTGAAGGGTGATAGGTTCAATTTGAGTTAGTACCCGACGAATGATCTAGAAAGGGAACAAATGCAAAACATTCCATATGCTTTAACTATTGGAAGCCTATGTATGCTTAGGTTTGTACAAGACCTGACATTACATTCACAGTTAGAATGTTAGGGAGATATCAAAGTAATCCAGGAATGGATCATTGGAGAGCTGCAAAAAAAGTGATGAGGTATCTCTAAGGTATCAAACATTACATGCCAATCTATAGACGGACTAAAAATCTTGAGGTAGTTGGCTACTTAGACTCGAATTTTGTTAGATGCATTGATTCACAGAAATTAACATCAGGGTACATTTTTATGTTCGCTAACAGAGCCATATCTTGAAGGATCATAAAGCAAACCTTGGTTGCTACCTCTACCATAGAAGTTAGGTTTGTATCTTATTTTAAGGCAACTTCATTTGATGTATGGTTGAAGACCTTTACTTTTAGATTTAAAGTTATTGATTCAATTTCTAGGTCATTAAGGATTTATTGTGACAACTCAATTGTAGTTTTTTTGGCTAAGAATGACAAAAGTGGAAGTCGAAGTAAACACATCGACATCAAGTACTTAGCCATTCGATAACATATCAAGGAAAATAAAGTTACCATTGTACATATTAATACTGAGTTGATGATAGTAGATCCTTTAACAAAAGGCATGTCACCATCAATGTTTAAGGATCATGTATTAAGGATGGGACTTGGTACCATATTGAGTTTTTGATGTATATATACATATTTGTAATAAAGCTCTTATTTACTTTAAGTTGTTTTTTCATTTTAGTGTATACCTTTTATGTTTAGAGAAAAAACAACATTAAGAGGACCTAGAATAAGTATAAGACTTATTCATTAAGATATGATGGGTTGAGAAAGCAAAGTGTATCGTAATACATGGGAGGTAATATTTACATAGAGGGAACCTACCATTATGATTTGTTCATGGAGTTTTCTATCCTTTTCGAATATATATTCTATTTTTACAAATCAAGTGAGAGAATGTAATAGTTTTCCCATTTGAATGTTGGCAACAAACCAACATTCAAATTAGTTGAATGTGGTCCGCAAAACTAGCAAGTAGTTTTTCTGTTTAGACAACCATTGAGATTCTAACTTCTTTGATGGGAGAAGCTAAGATCGTACAAATATAAAACACAAACAAGGGTCCCTAGGTTTGGTTGAATGCTCAATCTTTTTGAACTAAAATACACCATCAAGTACATAAACCAGAACTTGGAAGAACCCAAGTGCAGAATTGCAGTGATTCTTCGGAGCAATTTGATGAGGCGATTGTAGCAAGTTCTCTATGCAATTAGATGAAGTAATGGCTAGAGGTAGGCTTCTACTTTCTTATTTAATTTCATACTTTAGTAGGATATGTTTAACTATTTATGTATCCTAACTAATTTTACAATTCACCCATGCATGCACATACACACATCTTGCAGGTCATATAACATACACATGCAAGAGTCTTCCTTTTGTGTATTATGACAGGTCGTGAATATATTGCATTTTTTCTTTTTTCTGGAATGCAGGTGAAATTGGTATTATGTGCTGATGTTTCATGTAAAAAAAAACGAAAATGTTGCGATCATATCAGGTTTGGAACCATATAATGTTAGATTTTATTGTGGTGTGTGCCTTTCCTGCTGTTTGTGTATTCCATTGAAGGGTTACAGAATCGGATTCCCATTATAGAAAATTCGGATTAACCAAAAAATAGAAGGCAGCAAAGTTGCAAGAAAGAAGAATTAAGGACAGGAAAGATAGGTGAACTGGGTATAATTATGAAGATATGTTTTGGAACTTCATAACGATGGTCATTGCATTTTTTGTTCAACTTTTTTCGTGCTCATTATTTAGGCATTTTTCCCCCTCTCTTGTGGGGAAGGGGAAACTAGAGATCAAATCTTTGATGAAGCGAGATTCTGACATGGATCGACATTGGACGTGACCAACCTTAGTTAAACATCACGATCTGGTATGTTTTGTCAGACTTTGGAAATTTCTTCCATCAGAAAGAAAAAAAGGTCTTGTGCATTTACTTATCTTGAAGATAATCAAGATTAAGTTTTCCTTGTTTTGCCTCCGATGATCATTTGGTACATGGGCACATGACTAAGGAGCTCGGAGGAAAATAATTACCCGGACAGGGATTTAAATTGCGGTTGCGGTCGCGATCACGGTCGCGTTGCGATACGGATGAATGCGGAAAAATACGGTCATAACGGTCTAAAATTACGGAAAATCACGGATGCAGTCTCTCCTAAAAACGCAATATTGCGGGCAATATTGTGGTTGCGGACCATTTTTTAAATCCTAGTACCCGGAGAACCATAGATAAACAGAAAGTGTTCCCGTATTCGTATGTCTTTCATAATTCATCTATTATCCTGGTAAAAATCTTACAAACTTTGATATTTAATGATTCAGGAGAAGGAGCTGGTCATGAACCTGGAGAAGCTGGATTTGTGGGAAAAGGGAAGCTGACTGCTGCCATCTGTGGGGATGTCTTTGCACCCACCCGTTGATTCAATCCTACCAATATGCTTCCTTCTTATAACCGAAAATGAGTTTATTTGTCCCCTTGAATTAGAAATATGCTGCTGTTATCTTAAATAAATCTGATACATTTATGGTCATCAAACGGAGGGCATTCGAGCTGTGACTGGCCCTTCAGGTTGTCTTCTGATTGTCATGGTATCATTTCAATTCTTTAGTATTACTTTAGCATGTTGACTTGCTAAGTCAACTTTCACATTGGGCTTTTTAATAAGTAACTGTGGTTGACTCCCTATGCATTGAAATACACGTTTGCTGAAAGAAGACAATAATAGGAGTGAAAAATAAAAGAAGACAAAGGAATAATATTTTTCCCAAAAAATTAGTTGATCCCCTAAAAATTGAATTTTGAGCTGTAAACCTTGATAAATTAAGTATGGCTTTCACACAACTATGGTCAGATCATGTGAAGCCATTAGGATTTGCTTTTGTTTCTAGATTCATAGTGTTCGAATTTGGTTGTTGATAGAACTACACTGACGATCGTTTGAACTTTGGTTTGGCTGCTGAGCAAGCAAAATCTGAAGGTTATAAAGTAGAGGTATGCTCAGCTAGTATTTTTTTATCGTTGACTTATTATTACATATTATAAACTATATCAATCTTTTTGCATTGTGCAGACTGCCATTGTTGGGATGATTGTGCATATTACCTCCATGTCTAGGTGTTGTAGGAAGAGGAGGCTTGGCAGGGACTATTCTGGTTCATAAGTTTTGATCCTCCTCTTCCCTTTGTTCTCTGTATATCTTTCTACTCCCCCTGCGTATGTATGCACTTTAAACCAGATATTAAATGCTAACATATGAAGGGGCTTTGTGGTGTATATAAAGAGTAAGAACGCAGTTTTTATTTTTACTGTTACTTCTTTTCTTTCAAGGTAGCATTATGTGTGTCAATGTTATTGGATTATAATGTCAGCTTGTTGTTTATTTAGCTTCTTTTATAAATATATGATTTATGTGGGGCAGGTTGCAGGAGCTGCTGCTGGCCTTTCCCTTGCTGATGTTGCTACAGAAGCAAAACGTGCATCTGAAATTGTGGGGACTACGGGTGTTGCACCATCTGTCTGCACCTGCTTGGTCAGGTTACATAAGACCATTTGGGCCCAGGAAAGATTAGGTCTTGGAATTGTAAGTTACTTTCAGTTAACCCTCCTCTAATTTTTTAACAAAAAAGGGGAGGGGAGGGGGGAATCCATAATTTTTTTTTCGCAGTAGTGCATATCTGCACCTCTCTATCATGAATTAAGTTCTTGAATGTACACCATATTCTGACCTCCCTTGAGATTTAAGTTTTGAGCGGACCCACGTATGCTTGTCATTTTTCTACGTCTTTATTATTTATGTGTTAATTTTTTATATATAGATTTAAATTTTGAAGTAAATTACTTTGGTGCACCCACTGGATTTTAGATTTAGGTCTACCATTTTATTTAAATCAATGAATTGCTAAGATTATCTTCATTTAAAAGGACATACTAATTCAGAACAATAAATTATTTTGAATAGGAAAATAATAAATTTATGAATATTATATTTTTCTTTAAAGAGTTAAAATCAAAATATCATTTAAGATCCAATACCAATTAAAAATCATATAATGACTTTGTGCTTAAATTTACATCTATAATGCAAGATTAAATAGTTAAAATTTAGATACCCCACCCATACAATAAATTAATCCAATCGCTTAAAATTATCTAGATATTACATTGCACATTTTAGTAAAAATGTATAAAATTTACAATTTTTATGTATACTTCTAAAGCTAAACTTTTTTAAATTTATTAGTAGATATATTTATCTTTTAGAAAATTAGGATATATTAATTTTATTGACAAAAAACAGAATTTATTTTTTCTTTTATAACTATTGCATACATTTTTTATTGTATTTTTTATGATTTTTATTAAAACGTCAAATGCATGTATTAAGGGTTTGTCATTTTGTGATATATCTTTTACATATAATATATAAATATTTTTGCCCCCATTGACCTTTGGGCCCTAGGGTCGTCACAGTCTAATAGAACTACATGAACCTCCCTCTAATTTAAAAACCTACATGGACCTCACTTGAAACATAAAAAAAAATATTATACTTAAAACTCAAATTATATTTTCATTTATGAATAATGAGAAAAGATAAATAAAGATTTCAAATCAGACAATGAAATACTTTATGTATTTTGTGATCAAAAATATATTTTGATTAATTTCAAATGGTTAAAAATGCATTACACTTGCACCAAAATTTGACTTGGTCATTAGTCCTATTTGTTTGAATTTAATCAAAACATATCTTTGATACAAAATACTTAGAATGTGTCATGTTGTTGATTTGACTCCATGGCTTGCTTTCATCATTTCCCCGATGGAAGTTTCTCAAAATTTGGTTTAAGTGTAATATTTTCTTATATTTAAAGGAATTTTAAGTAGACTTTTATACTAAGAGGATTCATGTAATTTCGTTAAAACTTAAGAGAGGTAAAAGTATTTTTCACTTATCTATGTCCTCCCCAACGTTAGAAAGTAATATAAATATTTATGTTATATTATAGGTTTAGATTACATTTTAGGTTTGCACGTGGTGCACCTAAAGTTAAGAGAATTAGAGTTTTTTAAATTTCTTCAGAGTTCTATATAAGCATTAGGGCTTACTAAGTCTTATGTAATTTAGTCCATCTTATTTAATTCAATTATAATAGTTGTGTTCTCTCTCAAATTCTCTTTGGCCTCTCCTTTCTTCCCCTTCCTAAACCCCATTTCTCAACACTCAATATTTATGTTTATCTTTCCTAATTCCATTCTTTTGTTCAAGTTCATATTAAGCTAATTACAAAATGCAAGCTTTTTTTTAGCATGGAGAACCAGGAGCAGTTGTGGCAGATCTTCAGCTTGTAGACGTCGTGGTTTTTCATGTTCTAACCCGGTACGCTTATCATTGTGTGGGAAGATTTTAATTCAATGTATAGACTGGGGCCTTTATTACATGTTAGGTGGATGGAATATGCTCATTTTTGTTGTTCAAATCATTTTGTTATAAGGGATGTTTTCATTTGGTTATCAGATGGAGTGCTTTTGTTGCCATTTATAATGTAGCATTTTATATGAATTCTTGTGTTGTAGTTAATAGTTATACTTGTTTTACTGGGTTCTGTAGACAGTAAAAAAATTCTACAAATAAATAAATAAATGATAAAAAATAGAATTAAATTTAAGTCCATATTTATTTGGACTTATATTTAATAAATGACCAACTTTTAAGCCCATTTCAATTAGGCTTATTCAAGTGATTCAAATCTTGTTATTTGGCCTCAAGGATCCATTTTAAGTTCATTTTAATATTAGTAAAATCTCATGAATATGGGTCAACCTATTTACATACTAGGTAACTATATGATCTAACTCTCCCCTAAAGTCTATAAATAGCCAAGGGGTCACCACATTTGACATAAGAAAAAGGTTGGAGAAACAAGAGCTTTACAAGCCAAGAGAGAAAACTTTCAAGTACTCCCTTTTAGAACTCTTTTCAAATCTTCAAAACCCCCAAGAGAGAAGACAAAAAGCTTTTGTAAGCAATAAGAGTAAAACCTCTTAAGTGTTTCAAGTAGAAAAGTCTTTTAACACTTTTAAAAGAGAGGAAAAGACAAAGACACTTTTGCTGCTAATGAGATATAATCTTGAGTGCATTAATTAGAAGTGTCTTTAAGTCTTCAAGAAGACCAATAAAACCTTCAAGAAGATATCTTCAAGCCCTTAAATTTAGGTTAAAGAAAGAGATCAAGCCCAAGGCCCTTACCTTCAACTTAAAAATTGACAAGTTAATTAGATGAATGAATGAGAGATAATTCCTACATATTGAGGAATTAGATTTTGTAATTTGTCTATGAATATTAGTATATTTAATACACAAAATTTATGTGTACAAATTTTTAGCATGATTGGTGGGACACTTTATTCCTTTCATCTTTCTTGTCAAAAGAAAGGATAAATCCTAAATTAGGATCCAATCTCAATATCAAAAGCTAAAAGCCAATAATTGAAAACATCCTTGTGCTCATGGAAAATCCAATTTATGTTAAAGGAGGAATTCCATTTGCCACTAGGTTGAAATCCAAGGTTGGAAAGGTTTTATTGGTGTTTTTCTTGACAAAATTTACTAACTGTGGTAAAAAAGGAATGGTTACTTTCAAAAGAATTGGTGGTAATCATTGTTCTTCATTTGCAAGGGTGGAAAATGACACTCCTTATATGACATCATATTTGACTGTTGAATCATGGACTACGTCCCAATCTCTAAAAAGAAGGTGGGTGAATTTTACCTTGGATGAATAAAAAAAATGTTTTGCTAGTCATGGTAATGATAACTGATTCTAGAGACAATCACTTTTGAGAAATGGCTTAAGCCATTAAAAAGTTACCAAAGGTTGTGGAAGAAAAAGATAGACAAATTGAAGCCTTATTGAGTTAATTAAAGAAATAAATTACTTTCTAGGAAAAGACTTTTGGCTCTAAAAATTTTCCTAAAAATGAAGAGTTGAAAACATGGGAACAAAAGCAAAAGAAAGAGTAATAAGATTGAAAAGTCATCCAAGATGCCTTTGACAAAATCTCTATGGGATCATTATTTATCCAACAACTCCAACATATGATTATGGACACAATCCAAGCCTATTATAAGGGTTTTTATGCAAAACTATATTTCTAGAGAATTAATGAAATATGCATGCCATTGGGATATTAACCTTCAAAATTTTAACAATTTGATGGAAAGGGAAATCCATGGCAACATGTTGCCCATTTCATTGAAATGTGCAACAATCCTAAAGCTTATAGGGATTTAATGGTAAAGCAATTTGTTTGGTTCCTTAAAGGTTCCACCTTTTATTGGTACACTGATCTTCTAATAGGTTCTGTAAATAGTTAGAACCACTTGGAATGTGAATTCTTTACACATTTTTATAGCACTTGCTATATGGTTAGTCTTGCAGAATTAGCTATAACAAAACAAAGGAAGAATAAGCCTATTATCGATTACATCGAATGATGAAGAAATTTTATCCTAAGTTATAAAGAGTTAATTAGCGAAGCACCTTCTATTCATATGTGTGTTTAAGGTATGCATTGGGGATTGCTTTATGACCTTAAAGAAACATGCCACATTCTTTTAAAGAACTAGTAACTAAGGTGCATGACCTAGAAATGTAAATTGCAAGACATAGAAGTTATATACCTTTTGGTCCTCTTGAAAAGAAGGATTTGAAGAAAAACATGAAGAAAAGGAGAAGACGCTTAAAGACAAAAGAGGCCATGGTTGTTTTGATGGCACAGGTTGAAATCTCCTTGAAATCTTCGAAGAATAAGTCATAGTTTGTATCTAAACCAACGAACCATAAAAATTAAGACAATGTTAAACTCAGCTTGAAACATCTTGAAAAGAAATAATACCCACTCTCAGATTCAAAAGTTCCATGCATTCCAGATTAATTGCTAAAACAAAATCTTATTAAGTTTCTGGCCTCTAAGTGTTCAGAAGAAATGGGTAAGATTGACCATCCTAAATATTGCAAGTACTATCAAATAATTAGCTATTCGATTAAGAAATGCTTCATAATCTTGAGGCGTGAAGAGGATGGAAAGATAAGACTAGATTTTAGAGAACAAATGGCTTTTACTAATGTCACTTCAATTACATTTAGTACATGTGATCTTGTTTTGTTACCTAGGAATGTGAAAACATCCTTAAAGAAGGCAAAAAAACATTTTATTCCTTAGACCTCCCATTTCCTAAAATGGGGACATCATTTTGTTTGTCAAATTATGCCACTACTTTTCTTCTAAAAAGAGTAGTTCTAGTAGAATTTCAAGTCAATAGGGAAACAACCATGGTTTATGCATATCTGGGAATGTTTGATAAGGCCAATCCCTATGGTCTATCCCTTTATAAGGTAATAATGGATGACCTAGAAGTTTAGGAATTCATACTAGAGTTGAAAAGGAGATGAGCAAAGTGGACATGACTATCTTGTTCTAAGAAAGATGATGTCATAGGGGCATTATCTTTAAACACTAGCCTTGATAGCAATTAAGGGGCATTAGCTCCTGACATGAATGAAAAGGAAGGCTCTTCCCTCATTTCAAATGATGTTGAAGGATGAACAATTATCAAGTCTTAGAAATGCTAGTTACCTAAGATATTGCCTTTCTAATCAAATCATAAAAATGAAGTTATCCTAAGTCAAGCTTAAGAGCTAAAGCACTAAGTCCCAAGATGGAAAAAAGACTAAAGGAAGAAAAGATTTCCTCATCCATTATTTCAGAATGAAGAAATAATTCAATTAACTCTAAAGCCTATTGTCCTAAAGGTATACTTTTCTAAAGGTTACCTTCCAAAATGGTGTGTAGCATTTACACAATAGATCTTTGGAGTATAAGTTAGAATTAAAAGACCATAATCGAAAATTAGACAAAGCCTTAGTGGATGAAAAGAAAGTTATAGAGAAGTTAAAAGGTATTCCCTTAAATTTAAGCTTAAATGAAGCTTTTAACTTATTTTTAGATTTCTGCTTATCTTTTATCCAAGCTTTAATAAATCTAAAGAAATTTAGAAGGAAAGTCTTTAATAAAGAAAAGTGTGCCAATCATGTTGATTGCATGGCTATAATTACTTTCACTAATGAAGGTTTCCTACTTGCTCACACCCATAAAACAAACCATTATACGTTTATGGAAAGGTCTAGGATCATTAAGTTTTATGCATTTTAATTAATGATGGATCAGTTATAAGTATTATGCTTATCTAAACAACAAAAAGGCTTGGAATCACCTTTGATGAGTTGTTTAAAAGTTAGCTTACAATTAAGGGTTTTAATAAAAAAGGCCAATAAGCCCTTGGAATTGTTCCTCTCATGATAAAGATCAAAAGCTTGACATCATTGGCCCTCTTCCATGTCATTGATGCTAAAATATCGTATGAGTTACTTTTTGGGTGTTCTAGATGCATGGCACAAAAATGATGTACTCCATATGGCATCAATGCTTCAAATATTACCTTGATGGGAATGTTGAAAAAGTAGAGATAGAAGTAAAGTTTTTTTACTATAGAGCAATCCCATTATGCTAATGTCAAGTTCTACTTTGAGGAGAAAGCCATTCTAAAAGCACTTCCTATCTCTATGTTAAAACCATCTTCATTTTTGACCAATCTAAAAAAAGGCAAAGGTGGAAGTGAAAACATCAAAGTAGCAATTATCTATAAAGGATATTGCCACTTTAAAGGAAGACTTAACTTTGCCTATAACTCATTTTCAAAATTTGGCTTAGTCTTGGAAAATAATGAAAATGGAAAGTTAAAGGATATGGAACCATGCCTTATAGGGTGGTTTATCCCAAAGGTTGAAAAATTATTTAAAAAATCCAAATATGGCCAATGTAAATCATGAATTTGGATTCTATTTTTACTAATGAATGATCTTATGCCATAGAAGGAAATGAAAAAAAGCTTTAAGAAAATAGAGGGTTACCTTAATGTCATTGGCATGGATCAAGCTATAAGCATTAAAAGCCAAATCTTGCTTTGATAAAAGTAAAGAAAGTATCTTCCAACCCTATAATGATTCAAGTTTACAAGGTTGAAGATAATAAGGATAAAGAAGATAAGGTAATTATTCAGCCTCATTGAATTGTTTTCCAATGTCTCGATAAATGAGAAAATAAAGTTTTTGTGTTTGAATGATTGGATGAAAGAATGCTAAATTCAAAATACTTAAAACATTCATACAAAGTTTCTACCTCTTCTAGACTTGGAAATGCTAATGATGACATAGAAGTTCAATCTAGAAAGAAAAAAAAAAGCAAAGCTCCAAAAGTCATAAGTCGATATTGTTCATTATGATCAACATTAGAAAAAAGGTGAAAGGAGGTTAGCAACTTGATCCTTAAGTTAGAACTTCTCGTGTAAATAAACCTTGATGGAGGAAACGAAAAAGAAAAGCTCAAAATGCTTTAAACTACTTAAAAGAAGATCTTACTTTCATAAATTATGTAATTCTTGAGAAAGATACTAATGAAAAATTTAATTTTGAAGAGTTATCTTTTGAATCCATGCTCACATTTGAAGAAAGGGGTCAATCTATAGTAGATGACCTAAAAGAGTTGAATTTGAGGATAGAAGATGATAGAAAGCCTACCTTTGTTAATATTCTTCAAAGTCTAAAGGAAAAGGTGAAATACTTTAAACTACTTAAAGAATATAAAGATGTGTTCACATAGTCTTATAAGGAAATGCTTGGACTTAATCCAAAGGTTATAATTCATCATCTTTCTATTAGGAGTGGAGTGCATCCAATCAAACAACCATAAGAATGATTCCAGCCTAAGTTAATTCCATAAATTGAAAGTGAAGTTCATAAACTCATTAAGGTGAGGTTTATTTGGGAAGTAAAATATCCAAGTTGGATATCAAATATCATTCTAGCAAGGAAAAAGTATGGACTAATTAGAGTTTATGTAAACTTCTGGGATCTGAATAAAGCCTGTTTAAAGGATGACTTCCCCTTACATATCATGAAACTCATGGTGGATGCCACTATAGGACATAAAGTCTTATCAGTTATGGATAGGTCACCTAGATATAATCAAATACGAATGAATCTAAAAGATAAAAAAAGCTCACTACATTTCACTTTCTAAAGGGTGTTTACTATTATAGGGTTGTGCCTTTTAGGTTGAAAATGCCAAAGTGACATATAAAAGAGTTATATAAAAGATTTTCAATGATATGTTGCATAAGAAGGTCAAATACTATAATGATGACTTTGTAGTAAAATCCAAATAATAGAAAGATCATCTTCAAGATCTATTTAGGACATTTAAAAGGCTTTGAAAGTTCCAACTTAAAATGAACTTGTTAAAGTATGCTTTTAAGTTTAAATCAAGCAAATTTCTCAACTTTATTATCCATCATCAGGGAATTGAAATTAATCAATCAAAGATTGATGCTGTTATGAAAATGCTCAAGCTAAGTAACATTTTGGAGCTAAGGAGACTTTAAGGGAAATTTTCTTTTAGCTATAACAAGTGTTTAAGTTATTTCAACCAATTTGAGTGTATCAAACAATACCTTTTAAATCAATTGATCTTGGCAACACCAATTCTAGATAATCCATTCATACTATACATTACAGCTCAAGAGCAATTTCTTGGGTCATTGTTAGCTCAAATCAATAACCAAGGAAAAGAAAATGCACTATACTACCTAAGTTAAAGATTAATAGGAGTAAAGCTAAATTATCCCTTGATTGAAAAGATGTGTTTAGCTTTGATCTTTGTTACAATGAAGTTAAGGAATTACATGTTAGCTCGTGTAATTTATCTTATTTTAAAGACAAATCCAATCAAATTCCTCATGTCAAGACTAATTTTATCTAGAAGGTTGGAAAAGTGGGCATTATTTCTCTTTGAATTTGACATAGTCTATATGTTATAAAAAATTGTAAAAGGACAAGCCTTGGTAGAATTTTTGGCAACATATCTAATCTTGGATGAGTGGGAACTCTTATAATTTGATAGTGCTTTTAAAAATATGGAGCCAAAATTGGAATATCTTTTGTAAGCCTTATGGAAGAAGTCCTACCATTCTCATTTACCTTAATAGAGAGTTGTTCCAACAATGTGGTAGAATATCAAGCTCTAATCATTGGTTTATAAATGGCTCTAGATTTAGAGATCAATCAAATTGAAGTATTTAGGAATTCAAAGTTAATTATTAACTAGCTCTTATGTGAGTATAATGTTTGCAAGCTTAAGCTAACTTCATTCCATATGTATGCTTCCCAACTTTTGGATCAATTTGATGACAATAAAGCAAACTCAATTCCCATATCAAAGAGGTGAATTATTTTGCTTTTACTTTTGGAAAACATAGAAGTGAATTCCATTAAGGTAACTAATGCTAAAGATGAAGATTGGAGCAACTTATTAGGGAGTACTTGGAATATGGTCTCTTGCTAGATAATCCATGCCATAAATTTGAAATAAAACAATAAGCTTTAAGATTCATCTTATTTAAAGATGTCTTGTATTGTTAATCTTCTAAGAGAGTTTTCTTCCACTACTTAAGAGTGTAAGAAGTAAAACAAGCACTAGAAAAAGATCATTTTAGGATAAGTAGAGCACATTGATTAGGATTCAAGTTACATTTTCAACCAAAAAGGATGGGATATTATTGGCTAACCATGGTACAAGATTCCATGAATTTTGCTAAAAGATGCCAAGCATGCTAGTTCCATGCTAATTTCATCCATTACCCTTTGGAACCACTAAATTATATAATTCCATCCTAACCTTTTGAAAGCTAAGGTCTTGATGTAGTTAGCCCAATCACCTCGAAATCTTCTGTGGGCCATTTATACATCTTAGTAGCAATGGATTATTTCTCTAAGTGGGTAAAAGTTGTACCCTTTAAGGAAGTGAAAAAAGTAAACTATTATAAAGTTAATTGAGACTCACATCATTTTTCAATATGGGTTTTAAGGTATGTTATTACTAATAATGGAAGACCCTTGTCCAATAACGATATGGATAAACTTTGCTTAAAGTGTAGTTTTATCTAACATAAGCCATTAGTGTATAATACAATCGCCAATGGTTTAGCTGAAACTTTTAACAAGACATTATACAATCTCTTGAAAAAAGTTATATCATAATAAAAAAGAGATTAACATGAAAAAAAATTGGATAAGTTTTATGGGCATATTGTTCTTCATATCAAAACCCACCTAAGCTACTCCATATGCTTGAGTGGATGGTATGAAAGCAATACTTCCATTGGAATGCTAGATCCTATCCCTTTGAATTATAATCCAAGAAGGCCTTAAAAATGAGGAAAATGCTTGTTTATGATTGGAAGAATTAAAAGCCTTTAATGAAAAAAGGCTAGAAGTACAATAAAAGTTGGAATGTTAACAAGTTCATTTATCTAAGGTTTTTAACAAAAAAGTTCGCATTAGAATATTCTAGGTTGGTGACCTTGTTCTTTGCATCTAATGACCTATAATTATCAATTGTTGCATGGGAGGAAAGTTTATGCCAAAATAGGATGGAGCTTTCATGATTACAAAAGTTTATTCTAGTAATGCTTATAAAATTGTTGATAAGGAAGGCATGCAAGTTAGTTCCATCAATGGGAAATTCTTTAAGTGATATTATTCTTAAATATAACAAGCTTTTAATTGTGTGAAGGTAAATTGCAAGATACTTTTAGCCTATATGAGTATAAATTATGAACGGTTAAAAAAAATTGTAATACTTATAGCTTCCATTAAGATAAGCTGTGAACGACTTAAAAAAGAAAATAAATTTGTTTTATTTTGCCTAACTTAAATAGGCATAAATTGGGAATGATTCTTTATTTTCAAAGTTTAAACCAATTATTTTAGGATCAATACTTGCCCAAGATACTTAGGGACTTGAGATTGGAATTCAAGATCATTCATACTCATATTTCATCTTATAATAAAATGGAAAAAAAATTCTTTATGTATAAAAAATAAGTTGATGTTCATGGAAAAAATAGAGAAAATTAAATTGAAATTGTTAAAAATAAAAGGAAACTACGATTTCAAATGATGGCCAAATTAGCATGGGACATATTTGAAAATCTTCCCTTAAGTTGGTTTTTAGGTTGATCTGCTTCCTCGACTATTGATATATCCTTGGCTAGAAGATTTTATAGCTTGGCATGGGCATTTCCTAGCTCATTAGTTATTTCCTAGGCCTTCAATTATTCATCCCAAGTCAAGTTAACCTAATTGGTAACTTTAACTCTATCATCTTCTAGTTGTTGCAACTCCTTCTTTTTCAACTTGATTTTGTCATTTAGGATCCTTAGATATTTTTCAGTAGCTTGTAGTTGTCCACCTAGCTTGGAAGTTTTCATTGTGGAAGCTGAGAATTTGGAACTAAGAATTGATAGTTGCTTTGTCTTTTCTTTTGAAGTCATCGCAGTAGCTATTTCTTTTCACTTGGAGAGATAATCATCCGTTAAGATCACGAAGGCATCCATTTCCTTTTTAAAAGGAGTTGTATCAACATGGAAAATGGTCCTTAAAATTGCAATAATCTTAATAAACTTTGATTCCTACTAGGATTGTAAATTTAAATATCTTTAATAGGAAGGAAACTCATACTACTTTAAGTAGTTTGATATCTCGACAAGATGTATCCTTTAACCTAAATCTCATTAGATAATGCTTCTTATATCCTAGGTTTCAATGTCATAAGACATAAAAGGATTCAAAGTTCTGTAAAACTTTTTAATAAGAGGACAATTGCATTCCTTGTACATGAAAGCATAAACTCCATGTGTGAAGAATAATCCAGCCTAAGCATACTAAAAATGCCTAGGAAAAGAATATGTAGTTGAACCAAGCTCCCATTTAGAGCCATATAAGAGGGATATTTGGGACAAACCTTTATAAATGCTAGCTAGAATGGGTAGGACTAACCTATAAGTGACAATGGATGCTATTTGAAAGGTAACTTTAAATGTTCCAATGTGAAAGTGATCCTAAAAGAAAGAACACACCGACATAACCATAGCACTAAATCTAATGCTAATAGAGCTTCTTCCTTTTGGTCTAGATGCAAGTTAAGATCTAAGTGGATAAATGGATCACTTGCTTTAACTAGGGGCTAGAATGGTGATATGAGCCAATTCTTTATTGGATGATTAATTTTGGGTCCCTTTGATGGTTACCATAATTTGCACACCTAAAAGTTACTATTAAGTTTTTATATTTAGTAGGCTTTTGAGGATTTGAAGTATGGCCTCCTTTGTACCAAAAATCTAGCCAATTAGAATGTCAAATCTAATCTTGAGATTTATCTTTAAAGATAAGGGTAAATGCCTTGAATATAAGAACAAGATGCTAGATGTTCCTTATCCAACTCAAATAGACCTGGCATTATCTTTTCATAGTAATTGCTAACAATTGAAATTCCAATGACCTTATGCATCTCCCATAAGGAAATCCTTAACTTTCTATGGCTGGTAAGGAAAGTATTACTTTTTAAACATAAGAGTTCATAAAGAGCCTTGTAAAAGTAGGAATGGAAATAGGTTGGGTCTGGGTTGACCCAACCTAAACCTAAACATACCTGAACCCGAAATAGACTCAAAATTTTGGACTCCAAAATGGAATTGAACTCAACCCAAATGGACTCGAATGAACCTGAAACTTATTAAACTAGGCTATGTTTGTGTTTGTTTTCATAACAACAACAAGTGGAGAATCACAAATGAATAACATTTTTTAAGATCAACTCTCTACTTCGTTAGTCCAACGCAACCACTTTATCCACAACTGCTAGCTCGCCTTATCATAAAAATCAAAAGTTTTAAAAAGAGAAAATCTTAAATCCATATTCAACAAAATGTCACAATATAGGTTTTCAAAACCTAAAATTCAAAGAGTTCAATGTGAAAAACTATAAAAATAAGAAACTTCATAGCATCAATAAAAATTAAGAACTAAAAAAAAAGCTATGCAAAGATTTACAATGAATGCTGAAAATGAAATAACAATGACCAAATCAAGGAGTGCGTGAGAGTGAAGCAAAGAATGCAGAGCAAGAGTGGCCTGTAGTGCTGTGTGCGTGAATGTAGAATGTTGTTAAATTACGGGTAACCAATAGGACCCAAAATCCATTGGATTTGGCAGGTAAGACCTAAACCTGCACCATTAAATTTCGAGTCTATTGTGGACTCAACCCACAAGGTAAAATACCCATAAATTTGGGTAAGGCCTGGTGGATTTGGGCCTTTTTGCCATTCCTATGTATAAGCCATTTAGACATTGATTAATCGTAGTAAGAAGCCTTAACTACACATGCTAAGTCTTTAAAAATACCCTTCACATTTAAAGTGGCATAAATATAAGAAAACTAATTAAAGAAACCTTTGAGATATTGAAAATCTCTTATGGGATTCAAAATGGTTCCCCATTTCAATATTTTCTAGTTGATCTTCAATGCCACTATTGGTTAAGGACAAATCACAGTGTCCACATGATGTGGATGCTTGCAAATAGAAGGAAGCCTATTGACTCTTTTGCTTCTCCAGGCTTCTGAAGGGTACTCATATATCAATTGTATGTTCAGGTCTGCTAGAGGCTGCTCCACAGTAAATCTCAAGACCCCATCATTGGAGTGTGAACGGTTAATTTTAACATCATAGTTTCAGCCCAAGGAACAAGCATAGGGCTGGATAGATATATTTAGAAAACACAAAAATTTTCTATATTAAAAAGGTTTTCGGATTCGAAAATCCACCCCTAAAGGGTAAGGTCTCTTCTTTAGCTTTTAAATGTTTATTAATTGCGGGTCACATTCCCAAAAGGAAAATAAAAAATTAATTAAGGGTACAATAATAAAAAATTAAATAACCAAAAAAAAAAGAAAAAAGAGAGAAAGTAATTCGACTATTAGAAACTACTCATACTTGAGCAGAAAATCCAAAAGTTAAAATTGTCAACACTCAAATGGCGAGTAAAAAAAAAAAAGGAAAAAGTTTAGGTTTCAAAACTTAAATTCCTAAAAAAGAGAGAGAAAAAAAGCTAAATATGTAAAAAAAAGAAAAAGAAAGATGAAAAGATAGGAGATTTTATTTTAAATGTTGAATCTATCGGTGTTTGCACAGTAGATTAATTTTTTTAAATCCAAATATAAAAAAATTGCCGATTTTTTTAAACAGATTTTTAAAGGTATTTTTTTCTCTTAAAAAAATTTAAAACAATAAAACAAATTAAATGTAAAATTTTCCTTCTTAAATGCAGATTAAAAAAAAACTGCTGATTCTTTTGGTATCTTAAGCGGTAAATTTAGAAAAAAAAGACTTGATTTGCACTTTTGGATTCCTTTTTGGCAGATTTTAAGAGAAAAGTTAGATGTTAAATTCTGATTACTTCCCTACGACTTTTTAAAGAAAAAATGTAAAATAAAACAAACATTTTTTTTAAAAAAAAGAATGATTTCAAGGTTAAATTGTATGTTTTGTTGTACGGCACTTTTTTAGATACAAATTAAAAAATATATTTCTTTTTACAAAATCTGCTTGCATTAAATAAAATGGTAAAATTTCAGATTTTTAAAAAAATAGTTTTGAAAGCTTTATTATTTTTTGAAAGAATTTTTGGGATGAAGCATTTTAAAAAAAGGATTTAAGATTTATTTTAAAATCCTTAAGAAAAAAGACGTAAAAATATATAAATATTTACAAAACTGTAGTAACGAAACGGCACATTGTTAAGATTTTTTTTTCTTAAGAAAAAGACTCAGAAAGAATTTTACAAATCCCCGTACACTTTTCGTGGCATTTAAATGAAAACAAAAGGGTAATTTAATGGCATTTAAATGAAAGTAAAAAGGTAATTTGAATGCTAGAGAGTATGCTGAAACATAAATCCAAATCCAAGTAGGAAAAATAGAACCAAAAAAAAAAAAAAGAAGTGGGAGGGGGAACTGAGAAAATTTTCTTTTTATCAATTGTGTATAAAGTTAGAATCAGAAGTTCCTGAAGTTGGATTTGCTGGTACAAAGTTAAAATTGACTGTGCTGGAAAGCTTGAAAGTCACTACAGCAAAAAAGACTTTTAGCGGCGACATTTGTCGTCACTAAAAGGTATTCGGTCGTCGTTAAAGAAAAAGTCGTCGCTAAAAATGTTGTCGGTGTAGGTCCGTCCTTGAAAAGGTCATTAGCGACGACAATTTCTCGTCGCTAAAAGTCCGACCTTTTCCGACGACAATGTCGTCGCAGAAAACAATTTCAAAATTCAAAAAATTTTGAAAATTAATTTTTAGCGGCGACATTGTCGTCGCTATAGGTAAAGAAGTCGTCGCTGAAGATCAACTTTCAGCGACGACAAAGTCGTCGCTGAAAGGAAATCTTTTAGCGACGACAAAGTCGTCGCTAAAAGTAAAAAATATCAGCAAAAGTCTGATCTTTAGCGACGACATTTTACCCTATAGCGACGACAAGTGTCGCCGCTAAAGATTTTTTGAATTTTTTTAAAAAAATTTAAATTCAAATTGTTGTATATTATAAATAATATATTATCTAAAATATTCTTTATTTTAATTAACTTGAATTGTTTAATATTTTTTAAAATTTAATTTAATATAAATTATACAATTATAATATATTAGTAATTTTATTAATAATGTCTAACAATTTGATTCAACATAAAAAATTAATACTCATAAAGCAATGATAAAAATAATATGGACTTCCTAGTTGTAAATTATATTTATAAATTTTATGCTAAGTTAAATTTAAATAAATAAATTTAAAATTTACAACATACAAAATTAAATAATATGAAATTTCATATTGAATTAAACATACTATCAATTCTATTAATTTATTACAAATTATTTGAGTAAATTAAATATATTATTACACAAAAAAATATTATAACTTTTATTCACGTACCTCAATGATAAAAATCTACTGATCAACTCTGAATACTCTCTACGAACTAAGCTAAGTGCTAATAATAACTAACAAATTAAAAGATGCAACATACAAAATTAATACATATCAACATATATATAAAAAATAAATATATTAAAATAAAAAAATTTAAAAGAAAGAGAAAGTTCAGAAACTTACCTTAATTCCAAAAATTTTAAACGCGCAAATGAGGAGGGAGGAGGCGCCGCGAATAAATAGCCAAAACTTTCACCGACGACTAAAAAATTTCGGTCGTCGCTGAAGCCTTCAGCGATGACTGAGGGACTTTCAGCGACGACATTGTCGTCGCTAAAGCCTTATCTCAAAATAGGCTCTAATAAATTTTCGGCGGCATAATTTGGCCTTTGGCGGCAAAATTTGGCCTTCAGCGGCGACAATTGTCGTCGCTGAAGATTCAAGACTTTCAGCGACGACACTGTCGTCGCTGAAGGGTGGAGTGTCATCGCTGAAAGTCTTGGCCTTCAGCGGCGACAATTGTCGTCGCTGAAGGCCAAGACTTTCAGCGACGACACTGTCGTCGCTGAAGGGTGGACCATCAACGACGACACTCAACCCTTCAGCGACGACAGTGTCGTCGCTGAAAGTCTTGAATCTTCAGCGACGACAATTGTCGCCGCTGAAGGCCAAGACTTTCAGCGACGACACTGTCGTCGCTAAAGGGTGGACCATCAGCGATGACACTCCACCCTTTTAGCGACGACACTGTCGTCGCTGAAAGTCTTGGCCTTCAGCGACGACAATTGTCGCCGCTGAAAGCCAAATTTTGCCGCCGAAAATTTTTTAGGCTTTTAGCGATGACTTTTGTCGTCGCTAAAAGCCTAATTCCTTCTCGCCCTTTGTGCATCATTTTTACCGACGACAATGTCGCCGGAAATACCTTTAGCGACGACCGAAATTTTGTTGCCGCTAAAAGTGTCGTCGCAGTTGCTTCTTTTTCTTGTAGTGAGTAATAGGGGAAAAAAAGGGGAAAAACACAAAATTAAAATCACATCACACATCAACGATGAGAAAGAGAGAGAGAGAGAGAGAGAGAGAGAGAGAGGACATTAAAATAAAAGAAAGTAAATAGCAAAATTAGAGTTTGCAATAAGTTTTTCTCAAAACTCTCATCCTATTTATATAGGTAAATTTGTTTAACCTGTTGACAATAGGATTGCAAGCTAAACATCCAAATTCAAATTTGATGAGGAACATAATTTTGAAATATTAAATTTATTCAAATACTCATCTACTTCACACAAATTGGAGAGTAAATAAATTAAAAAAAAAAAGAGGGGATGTTATCCGCTAAGAAAAGTAATTAAAAAAAAGAAGGATTGACGAAATCCTTCTTTCAGCAAACAAATACGGTTTCGTTTGTGTAAATCAAAATCTTGCAAATCGTTGTACTATTGATTTTCGTTTTACATAATAATCAGTTATATAAATTTTATACTTAACTCCAATGGATTGCATACCTACGTCAAATTGAAATCAAACTCAAGATTGGAAGGAAAGAATAACTTTTAGTATCAAATTTATTCAGATAGTTATCAACATTCTGCAAGTTTTTGAGTTGATACTTTTTAAACTGGAAAAGTGGAAAAAAATGGATGAGTTATCTACTTCCCGAAAAAAATAAAATTAAAAAGGAAAAATCCTATCAATAATAGGATTAAAAAATCAAATCTAAAATGCATGCAAATGATAATTCTTGAGCATCAAATTTTTTCGAGTAATTATTAATTATACTACAAGTTTATAAGTGGAGAATTTTAAAAGAGTTATATATCTTAATAAAAAAAAGCAATTAAAATCAAATTAAAATTTAAAATAATATGAGTGTGGTTGACAAATAATTTTTTCAATTAGTTTTTAGTTATTTGATTGAAGTCAATCAACTAATTTGAGTATTTAGTAGATAACTATTTTAATTAGTTTATTAGCTCTTAAATAGCCATTTTGAAAAAGTTAAGAATATTAACTTTTTGAAATACTTGATTTGTATTTAATATGAAAAGACATTCTTACCCATAATTATAATCTTTTTTACATTTTCATATTTGATAAATAAAAAATATTGAATGACATTTAGTTATTTCTCAGAGAAATATCTAATACATAAAAAATTATAATTATTTATTTTTATATAAAAATAAATACATATAATAAAATATATTAAAATATTTACATAATAATAAAAACATTATATGAATATAATCATATCTTTTCTATCAAGTTGTATAAAAAAGAAGATAATATATGTTTCATTTTACAGTAAATAAGTGTATTTAGAAAATTATTAATTTTTTGTTAAATAATTACTTTTGAATTAAATAATGCATATTACAAAAAAGAAATAGTAGAATGCTATTACTTTTGAATGGTATATTTTTATACTTAAAATGTGTAATACCTCAATATTTTTAATAATAAACATATGAATTTTAAATTTAATATTAAAAATAATTAGAAAATAAACTTTAATAATTATTACATTTATCAAAATATTATAACTATTTTTTTAACTAGAAAATTATCAATGTTCATTTCTAAAGGAAAATCAAATAAGTATAATAAATTATAATGATATAATTTTATTAAAAATTTAAAATAATAAATAATATATTATAATCTAAAGTATTATTAAAGTAAAATAATACTCAAATAAATTATAAAATATATACATATCCTTATATATTATTTCACATACAAATAGTTAATAATAAATAGTTAAATTTACCAAATATCTTTATATAAACAATGTTGTTAATTAATCAAATCAGTTAATATAATTAACTATTAGTTAATAGCTAATTTAATTAGACAACGACTAATTAATTAACTAATTGTCAAATAGGACTTACATTTGTCAATACTTATTTATTTATGACATTATGAGTGTACAAATAGATAAGTCTTGAGGGGACGCTTGTACATAACATAAAAAAAATAAGCCCATGTTAAGTTGGGCTTATATTTAATAAATGAAAAACTTTTTGTGTTTGCTTACTCAAGTGATCCATTTTAAGTTCATTTTAATATGAGTCAAAGCTTATGAATATGGGTTAACTCATTTACATATTAGGTAACTATCCAATCTAGCTCCTTACAAGAGTCAATAAATAGCCAAGGGGTTTACCATATTTGACACAAGAAAAAGGTTGGGGAGACAAAAGCTTTGAAAAGAAAAAAGAGAAAAATCTCAAGTTATTCCCTTCAGACCCTCAAGAAAGAAGATGAAAAACTTTTATAAGAAATGAGAGTAAAACCTATTAAGTGCTTTAAGCAAAGTCTTCTAACTCTTTAAAAGGGAGGAAAAGACAAAGACATAAATCTTCCAATGCTAATGAGATATAATCTTAAGTGCATTCATTAGAAGTGTCTTTATGTGTTCAAGAATATTAAGAGAACCTTCAAGAAGACATTTCTAAGCCTCCAATTTTAGGTTGAAGAAGGAGATGAAGCTCAAGACCCTTACCTTTAACTCAAAAGCTGATAAGTTAATTAGGGTAGTGAAAGAGAAAGAATTCATACAAATTAAGGAAATTAAAATTTGTAATTTATCTATGAATATTAATGTATTTAATTTATGAAATTTATGTGCATAGGTACCATTACAGGAGACAAACTTGTTATAATAACAAGAGGTTATAGGGCAGTTCTTATGGTCAGTGAGTAGGTTCATAAATATTATCTTAGCTTAAGAATAAAAATACATTTTTCATTATTTTGATAGCTCTAATATTTATTTATGGATAATTAATATTAGAAATAACCTTAGTACCCACAAGAGGTGTCTTGTTAAAGTTCATACAAACTTGTACATAAGATTCATTACAATTCTCTATTAATATTTTTCTTTAGCCTATACATGTTACTTTTGAAGTAGCTGTTATAGTTTTTGAAAAATAACTAAGCTTTAGAGAAATGGAAGAAGTAGCAAGAGGCTAAAGAGAGTTGGAGGGAAAACTATTATTGAAGCAAATAAGATGGCTAGATTACATAATAATTAATTTTGGTGCTTTATTTATGTAGAGGTGCCATCAATATTAGAGAAAAGGGTGGGAATTCCCTCTTATATCATGTCCTTTCTTCCTAGAAAAACTATTCTAGTGAGGAAAACTTTACCTGGAGGTAGTAAGGTTTGTTTAGTTTTAGTTTAGGCTGCTAAAGATTGAAAAACACAAATGCACAAGGACTTTAGTATCTTTAAACATGGGGCAAATTACAAAGAAGCAAGCCTATTTCATAATTAATTGCTAAAACACTTGCCTTGAAGTTGCAAGCTTTGTTACATAAATATGAAATCTAAAAAAATAGAATTCAATAAAACTATAGTTATAAAGAAACACTTGATAGAATTCAAATCTCTCAAATGGATTGCAACAAATAACAATTGATGAATAATTCCCTTTGAATCTAAACATTTGTAAACCATAATAGTTGAAACCTTAACAAATATAACTCCAAGAAGTCTTAAGCTAACTATATTTGGTTGTTCCCTTGATCTTTTTCTAGTTATTCTTCATAACATAAATAATGTAGCTTCTAGAAATCTTATGCTAGCTTTTCCTATTTAGTCCTCAAAATCAATATGGTTGGGATTGTGCTAAAACCACCAATACTACATCAAACCATGTTGATCTCAAATTGTGCTCATTCTAGCCAACATTAAGACATCAAAGTAAGAAATGTAGTTTAATGAAAAATAGAACTCAAAGTATCCACTACTAAGAAGAAGCCAAAATTAGTGGTCCAAACCACTTCATTAAATTAAATTTGAGCAACCATAAGTCATGCTAGAACCATAAAACACCAAAACTAAAATTGCTTGAATGTGGAAAGCATTAAATGTAACAAAATGTACTTTAAAAACTTCAAAACCAACTTAATTCAATAACTCCTCAAGACTTATAACAAATTGCATCAAAATAACTCCATATTCTACCCCCTAAAAAAGTTACACTAAATTGTGCCAAACAACATAAAAGATGAACAATCAAGCACATATTGAGACTAGAACAAAATCAATCTATCAAATCCAAGAACTACCAAGATCATACACATAAATGTGAAAGTTATCTAAATTACCAAAATATAGAATTGTTAAATGTAGATAGCACTGAATGTTAAAATTATTCATTCTTGGATTGCCCCAAACTCATGAAAAAAAGGCACCAATAATTGCTTAGTTGTTATTGAAAGAGATTTGATTTCTACTAACTTTAGGTTTACTCAAAATCTACCAAAAACTACATTAAATAGAAAAGAAACTTACAAAAATAAGTTCAAATAGCATGATAGCACTAAAAATAACAACCACCATAGAGAACGTAAAATTAAACTTATCTATGGTAGCAATAAGTTAACCAAGACAAACAACAAATCACACAATCCAATACTTAATTAAGCTTCAGAACCTAGAGACAAGCGAACCAAAACCACACTAAAAAGTGTCAAAATACACTAAAAAAGAGCTAAAAAGGAAAAATAACACCTTTCAATTTGCTAGACTTCTAGTAAGAACCATTATCAAAATTCACCATTGTTCACCTAAAAACCACTTTTAAACTTGTGTGTGCCACCAATTACCAATGGCCACTCATGGGTTGTTTGAAAACACTACTAATAGAGAAAACACAATTGCCCTTTAGTACCCCTGGAGCTTCACCAGACACTATCAAACCTCAAGTGGACCTATTGGATGCTAGTCATTATCTCCTTAGGTTACCAAAGCCCAAATTTGTTATACTATAACTAAATTCATGCTACCTACAAAACGTGTCTTGCCTCCTTTCTTAGAAAACTTATTCTTTCTTTTGATATTGCCTAAAAATTCAAAATTACTTTGTCATACATGCTAGACTAGTCCAAGATAATTGCTTACACTATAAAAAAAGACAATGTGACTAGTTTTTGGTACCACCAGAGCTTCACTTGACACTATCAAACATTTAGTGGATTTATTAGATGCTAATTACTACCTACTTTAGTTGCTAGAGACTAAATTTGTTGTATTATTACCAAATCGTATTATCTGCGAAATGTGTCTTGCCTTTTTTTCTTATAAAAAAAATAAAGAAATCTTTTTTTCTTTCTTTTATCATTGAAACTCAAAATCACTAATCTGTTAGTGTATATGCCTTAAACCAATCATATTGATGATTGTAAATTTAAATCAAGTTATTTTAATGGCAATTCTAATTATTATATTAATATATATTATCTGCGTAATATATTTAATTATAATAATAACCTTAGAATAATTATATTCTTAAATGTCCTAAGTCATATATCATTGTGGATTAGGTTGTTTTGATATGTTAAGACTAGCATGTGTGGTAACTTATATGGGATATTAAGTTTACACATGAGTACAAGTTAAAAAACTTGTATACTGGACCGACCTATCCTAAGAACACTACATGAATCGTTATATAAGTGTCATGAGTGATTCTTAGTGATTATTATTATTATGATCCTTTAACCTGAGATCGCCAAGGTTCCTTATATGTGAGTTTCATATTTTGATACTATTCTATATCATTCATGATTGAGCGACTGCAAGGGTAGTTATTGGATATGTCACATATCATGTGAAGGGGTTTGTATGATCAAGATGGAATTTGTCCCTCCTATATAACAGGAATAATATCTATGGGCCCCTTGATTAAGTAAAGTTAAGAAAATGCATGGCCAAGCTCAGATGAATTAACGTGAGATGTCAATTATATTTACTTCAATCAGCTTACTTAAAGATCAAGAAACCTTAAGATTGGGCTATACAAGAATGGCATGGTCCATGTTTTGTGCTCAATCTAGATGTTTAGGATAAAAATACATAGATGATGATCATGTGTAAAGGTTTAGTCAAATCACCGACTTTCTCATCACTTGGTAACAATGATGTGCTGCTAGATACTGCTTAGTATTTATGATCATTAATATGATTGATGATCATTGCCAACGTGATAAGAGCCTGTAGGGTCACAAACTTAGAGTTTAGTGGATTTGGAATTGATGGGCCAAATTGTTTGGGCCCAATATTTGGGAATTCCATTTATAATTACAAGGCCCAATAATAAGCTTATGCTTATACATAGAGCAAAGCCCAATAAGTTAGGGTTTTCTATACACCTATTTAAATAGGCTTATTGGGTAATAATATAAGATATTATTCATGCATTCTAAGCATAAAAAAAATCCTAGAACTTTTCCTTGACCAAAAGCCCTTGAAGAGGCGTAGTTAGCACTACGAGGAAAAGGAGAGCAATTCCAACCAGTATTCGTGTGGACGTTCATTAGTGATTCACAGATTCATGTGGATACCTCAGAGTCTTTAGCCAAAAGGAAGCTGAAGAGGTGATCAACCACTGAGTTCTTATGTCATCATTAAAGGTATTGATTAAATCCTGATTCTAATTTAAAGTTTTGCATGGATCTGTTGGCTGGGATTAATTAATTTCGTTGTGCTTGTTTGGCTCTCGATCCTAACATGATCTATGATAGGCCCAAACATATAAGACTAGTTGGCGTTGTGTAAGTAGTCAAGCTTATTATTTACTTAAGTTTCAAATTGGAGCGTCATAATAAGCTTAAATAGCTTTAAATTAGGAGAGAGGTATTGCAATAATTTTTGTGCCTCAAAACCACCACTAACAGCTATAAAATTTGCTAGAAAAACCAAAAACTACTATCACTAGCCATCATTAGTTATTGCCAAAATGGGCACCGGTAAAACTAAAGCCGCTAGCATTCAATAGTTATAACTGCTTGCTGGGTCACTATCAAACAACATGGTAGCCAAAATAATTAAAAACACTTTTTAAGCTTTCTTCTCTTAAAGCATTAATTTTGCTTATTTTATTTTCACCAAACTTATACTAGATAACAAAATGAAGAAAATAAAAATTTTAAAATTATTTACAAATGTAACTTAACTTTTTTAGGTTATTTATGTTAAAAATTTTAATGTGGACCTCTCATTAATTTATAAATGATAATTAATGTTAAATTTTGTCATATGAGCTTTAAATAAAAGGTGACAAAAGGAATTGAGCTCTATATGGTATTATGACCCAAATGTGGATTAGTTAGGTATAGATCTTGTGATGGTAGGATTCATAACCTAACCTAATATATTTAATGAGATCCGTTGGCTCACTAACCCTAGCTTGATTTATCCCATCTAAATGTAAAAGCAATCCTTTCATCAAAATGAGTGAGAGAGAGAGAGAGGTGGTTACTATAGAGGTAGTGAGACCTCTACAATAACAATTTTTTACATCTTCCTATGTTATAGATACTAGTTCAGATGATAAAAGAAATGTAAGATTGAAGATTAATCATCAATTGATCTAGGTATTTACTAGATTAATTTACAAAATTAATTATTCCTTAATTATGTTCATGCCATAATTGAAAGCCAAAGATATAGGGTTCTTATGTCTAATTTAAAATAATTCTATCAATTGGTATCAAGGCTTAGTTGAGGCTTTTGATTATGGTTGATTAAGATAAAATTTTATGTGAGGTGAATTATTCTCTTTCTCTATCAAAGTTTCAAATAATTTTATTATTGTGATCTTGTTTTAAAATCTTAGGAATTTATGTATTTGTTTTGATAAATATGTTTTCTATCATAAACTAATAAAGGTATGTGTATGATACTATATATATGATTTATTGCATGAAGGAAACATACATATATCTTTTCTTGTTTATATATAAATGGCTTATACATGAATTGCTTTTCATATGTCCAGCCATGAAAGTGGTTACTAGCTGTGTGAAATTTTATAACAATATGCTTGTTACCTCTTTTTGGTGCATAATATACATATATATATATATATATATATATATATATATATATATATATATATATATATATATATATATATATATATATAGGGATTATGATGCACATGTGATTTCTATCAGTTATTTTGTTAGATGTTTTCATTATCTTGTTATAAAAATTTAATTTAGAAACCTAATATGAATATACCCAAAACCCTTACTGATATTTTATTAATTTTAGCAAATATTGAGAAAGAAAACAAAGGATAGTGATAATTGGGTATTTTAAAAGGAATTTTTAAGATGTGAGAAATATAAAAATTTAAAACTCTTACCCTTTTGAAACCATCACCTCCATAGCCAAGAGCTTGAATTTTTTTGGAAGATTTGAAACTTTAATTTTAGCATTTTATTTCCTGAAAAACTATTGGATTGCATTATAGAAGATATGGTTAGAAATTTGAGCATAATTTATGCTAAAAATAATGCTAGAAATGGGTTAGAACTACTGCATTTTCACTAAGTTGAAGCCGAGTTGAAACCAGGTCAAGAAACAAACCTAGAAACTAGCTTTTGGGCTAGAAGATGATAAATAGTGCACCCACATGCATAACCAATCGCTTAGCTAATGTGTGGCGGTCGTAGCTGGTAACGATGAGCACACTGGCATGCTCCATTCTCTGAGCATTGTTTTATGTAATGTACTCACTTTCATGGGGCTAGTTACATGAAATTTTGTTTAAAATTTTGAGAGAAAAAATTTATTTTAAATTGTACAAGGGAGAAGCCATATTGATAATATTAAATACCTTTTGGTATTATATTATTAATATGATAAGTTAGCTATAATATAAGTGTAGGGCTAGATATTGTATTCCTAAGATCTTAAACATCCTTCGATGTTAGGTTTTAGGAGTATAATATTTGGCTCTTATATTATATTGTAAAGATTTCAATGCTCTTCGATGTTAGTCTTTATTATATGATACTAATTAATAATGCATAGTGTAATTTTGTAAGGAAAGATTTAACATGATTAAGTTTTTGACATGTATAAGATGTTTTTGATATTTCCTAAATTTTGATGCCTATGCAATAAAATTTTAAGATGTTGATGGACATGTTATGTTTGATAAGGCCTAGGTTTAGATAATGTATTTGGAGATTTGAGTGTAAAGCCTATTGTGAGTTTAAATTCAAGTATAAGGCAAAATTAGAATACAAAAGTTTCTTCACACTCGAATTAACTTAGTTTAGTGGTCATTTTGGATTGAACCATCAAATGGAACATCCCTGAGTTAGTAAATGTTTGACTTATTTTTTAGGTAAGAAAAATGTGTGAAACTAGATCTAGCCAAAAGGAATTATTAATTGAGAAAGTGATTAATAATGAGATTGGAGAGTTATTAAAGCCTATTATAGACTTTATTTTAATTTAGTGGCGCAAAAATATAAAATTTTAGTCTATCTAACTTGGTATACATTAAATGTTTTCCATTAAGTTTGATTGGCTTCTTGAAAAGTTTTTTACAATTAAAGATAGGTTTTACTTGTATTTCATGTTTTACAAAAAAAATAGTACTTTATGGAATTTTAATAGTGAAAATTTGTTTTAACCAATGATCAGGTTTTTTATAATTAAAAAAACTTAAATTGGAGGTGTTTTTAAGGTACATATTTTGATAAGGTCGTTCTAGATTTTGCAAAAATCCAAAAATTTCAAAGTTTAACCCTAAACCATCTTTAGGGCTTGATAGGATTAATCCATTTAAGGATGTCCTATGATAGTGAGAGATTATCAAATTTAGTAAAAGGTGAGAGTAAAAAACAAAACAAATATGATATGAAGTTTAATAAGGATGCTCATATAAGTTTATAGATTTAAGATCAGGACCATTAATAGTTAATAACTACTTTAGGAAGAGAGTGCAATTTATTAAAGTCTCTCTTATCTTGACATTTTAAAACCTACTTATGGTCTAAAATAACTTATGTTAGTAGGAGCTATGTTAATTGAAGAAGAAAGTAGCCTTCTTGGTTAATGACCTAAAAACTAGATAGTGTATTCACATAGTTATATCTCATTTTAATGAGATTATAATTTTCCTTGAATATCAGGAGAGCAATGTAGATCAATGTATAATAAATTTGAGCATTTTGGTAATTTTTGGATTTGTATGATGATGATGTTCTTCTGAGTTAGTCGTCATATGGACATGTTGATTGAGACAAAACAATTAAATTTAATTAAACTTAGTTATAGATGGCTTGGGAGTAAAGTGTGGTAGGCCTAAAATTGCATGTACAGTAGGCCTATAAACCTAAAGTCATTTATGTGGTAGGCCTATAACACACACATCCTTGAGGACATTTGGCTTGTTTGATTTTAGTAATAATAAAAAAGGGTCCAATATGTCAATGTGCTCTCATTTGTTAATTTAGGAGAATTAAATTTATTAAGCCTTAATATTTTCTAAAGTAATAAGGATTATCCTATATAAGTTGGTCATAGGTAAACTATTGTTAATTTAAATTAAGTGTTTTTAGAATATAAATGATGTTATATTTGAGTAGTACAAGTGATTACACACTAACCTATAAAAGATTGGGAGATCTCATACGCATAAGTTACTCAAACTTATTCTACAAGTTGTCTAGGTGATCATAAAATTGTGACTGAATGTGCGTTATGAGGTGTCATGCTATGGAATTATTATGTAATCAATTATAGCAACCTCCATTAATGGGAAAGGCATGTTGCATGTGATAAATTTTTTATTAGATTAGCAAATTAAATTTTTTTTTTGCTTTAACCAAATTTATGTTGCAAAAAAACTATTATTATAAATTTTCTTTCAACAATAATAAATTTACTCATGTGAAGGACTTCAAATTAAAGTACTTATTTGTTAGAGAAAAAATATGAGCATATTACTTAATTTTCATGGATTATATACTTGTGGATCCATTAACTTGAAGGCTTAAGGATAAATATAAAGTATGGTCATATGAATAAAGTAAATTTTCCTAAGCCTTTTAGTGTCTTAGGTTAATGGGAGTTTCATTGGCATGAGCTTATTGAGATCCTATGATATGTTTAAGCAAAATATTCATAATGAGATATTCATATCTTCACCATATATTATGTGCATTTTAGTTATAGCATGAGAATAGAGACATCCAAATCTAGTCCTATGATTGTGGACAAAGACATTAAGACTCTATCTCATTATATGTTAAGACTATTTATTCTTATAAGACATTTTAGGTGGATACTAGGACTATTGTGTGGGGAATTTACATTCAGTCACATTAAGATAATCTAAAATCTATTATGCACATTATATTTAATCATTTAGTTAGTAGGGTGTAGGCATCCAACATGTTTTGTATTAATATCCCTTTGGATATAATATTTTGTGTTGTTGGATGCTTATGATCTTAATCCGATCTATGGGTAAGATAATATCATTTTTAATATTAATTCTTTTCAAGGATTCATCATTTATAAATTAACGTGGGCTCAAGTAGAAGAGTGTTAGAAAATTTAATGTAGGCCTCTCATTAATTTATTAATAAGAATTAATGTTAAATTTTGTCATGTAGGCTTTAAATAAAAGGTGACAAAAGGAATTAAGGCTTGTATGGTATTATGACCCAAATCTGAATTAGTTGGGCATGGATCTTGTGATGGGTAGGATCCATGACCCAATTTCATATATTTAATGAGGTTCCTTAGCTCTAATAACCTAACCTTAATTTTAATTTGTGCTATCTAAATGCAAAACTAATCCCCTAATCAAAGTGAGAGAGAAAAAAGGAAGAGAAAAAGGTAGTTACAATAGAGGTAGTGAGACATTTACAATAACAATTTTTTATATCTTCTCATGTTATAGATAGTGATGATTGCCAAAGGAAAAGGAGTTCTAAATTGTTGCTAGAGCATGGAATGGCTATTGATAGAGTTTATATAGCGTCGTTATAACTTCACTTGATATGATAGGTTTACATTATAGTTAATAGCATTATTCACTTCTGGTAATTTATTGGCTAAAGTACATTTTAGGTCCCTTAGCTATGCTTAAATTTTTAATTCAGTCTATTTTTTTTTATCTGAATGATATTACTCTTTTATTTTTCTTAAGGTTGAAATTGAGTCCCTCTATCTACCGTTTGTCCTAAAATGGATGGACAATACTAACATGACTTTTTTCTTAAAATGATGTAATAGCCAAAAGCCTACATACGAACATATAAGCTTATTATGTATTTTTTTAGGGTGCAATTTAAGAAGACAAAAAAAAGTAAAAATGATGAAGGAAATTAATTTATTTATAAATAAATAAGAAAAAAATCTAAAAAATGCTCAATCAACATATATGTGGGTTTTTGGCTACCACATCATTTAAAAGAAGACCATGTTAGCATTTTCCATCCATTTTTGAATGGATGGGGGATAGAAGGACCTAACTTTAAGAAAATGAAAGGTTAAAATTGATCAAATTTACATTACAAGAGGTTATACAATTATCGATGGTCATGGCCAATAACTATCAATAATGATTAATTATCAATAGCCAACAAAGAATGTTACAAATTGTATTAATGACAACCAATGACTGTCGATAATAAACAATTATCGACAGCCTTAACCATCAAAATATGTATACCAAGGGTTCACATCTTTCCCTATAAACAATAGCTTTTGTGGCATTCCTTGATCGTAAAAAATAATCTAACATTAATTTTGACAAGTTTTAACCATTGATAATAATTTAGTTTGTCTAAAAAAATTAGCCACATTAACATCCCCTTTCTTTCTCTTTATATATATATATATATATATATATATATATATATATATATATATATATATATTATATTCAACAATAGAACCTAAAAAAATCACTAAAATTTAAACAAATATTGCTTAAAACCAATGATGCCTATAATATATGATTGAAGTCTAAAAGCATCTAATGCTAGAAAATCATTCCTTAACAATGATCAAATTTATGTCATAGACCTGGGTTTACATTAACAACATCAAGAAGTTAAAAGTACTCAATCAAAAAAGAGATCAAGTTGACATTCTGCCACAATAGCTATACATAAATGAAACAAGAGTGGAAAAGGATTTCCTAGTAATAAAATGTCAATGATTTGCATGCTAAAGGTGGTTCTCCAAAACTAAACTAGCCAAATAAGATGGAACATCCACCTGCAGAGAAAGTATTATAAATATAAGTGTTTGATCATATTTACAAATTACTTATTCTTATAGGCAAAACTGACAAGCACGCTATGAAACACTACTACAAAATGTTCATTAGTATAAGCATGAATAACAATGATAGTTAAATTCAAAGGTTAGAAGTCATTCATTTATTTTAGAGGAAGATGCTGCCCAATTCAACTCTAATACCTCATCTTAGATTTGAGTTAACATGGCATCTTTCCTTAGGATTACAAAGAAAGTTGCATAGGTTTGAGGAACAGTTATCACAAACAATGGTAGAAGGAGCATACGCTGCTAATTCTTGACCATCTTTGGTCTTGTATTCCACAACTTTAATTGTCACTTTCTTTTCAAATAGGGAAGTAACCATTCCTTGCTCTAACTAAACACTAACATAAAAGGCTATCAAAGCATGAGTATTAGTAAAAGATAATTATTAAAGTATTACATTACATAAGAAGCATCTATGGCATATGTTTATATGGACAATCACATACCTACAATAAAAAAGTCTAATTTCATACTATTATAACTTTCAAATAAATTATTTTAGTGATGTGTAAAATGAGAAAAATATCTACTCAAACCAACCAAAGTGACATCTATATGATGTACTTGAAATTGAGGTCAAGTTATACATATATTATAAAAATGACATTCATAACTAATGCAACACTTTCATAGCTATCACAAAATGACTGAAAATAAAATCTCTCTATTTTTTATGAAGATAAAGTTTTATATGTCTAGAGTCATTTACCTTGGTCATCAAAAAGACATTTCTTCTTACAAGGTAAAGGCTATCTATTTTTTAACCTTTGATATTGTTAAAACCAAAAGTTAACCAGCAAAAAAGAATTCATGACATTTATTTAAGCAAAAATGTTTATTATACACATCAATTTTAGTATGGATAGTTACAAGGTTAAGCTCCTCAATAAAGTAAATAAACATAAGTAAAAACAAGTAATAAGCCAAACATGAAAAGAGCATAATGAAGGGGTCAGAAGATTATAGATCCACAATTCACATATGTTTATACATAAAACTTTTGACATTTGATAGAGTGGCATCTAGAAACTTAAGCTTGATTTTTTTTTCGATGCGAAAATAAATAGTGATATTTAACTTTTGTGATATAAAAAGGAAAGCAATTTGCTCATACCAATAGGTAAAGATTGATGAATGGAACATGTAACTTGTCCTAATTTGTCCTTCACATTCTATAAATAAAAACTACATGCCAAAGTAGTTACAAGTGACTACTCAAAAAGAGGCATTAACGCATGATAACCATATTTTTTAGAAAAATGCACAAGCCCACTTTATAGTAAAAAATACAATATGCACCACTTGTAAAAGCATAAGCCAAAAAACAAATGGCAAGAAATTACCTCAAATTTTGTCATGATTGCTCTCTGTGAATTCATATGCAAGGTAGAAAATAAATCAGTAGTCGATTAGAAATGCAAAAGCTATGCAACATAAATAAAATCTACCGAAGCTTCAGCACTTTCAGAGAAAAATTGTAGCAAAACAAAGCTATTTCCATAGAAAGGAACAATTTCCTCAAGTCCTCCTTATGTATAAAGGTGAACTATTTAGTAAATTAGAAGTGATATAGGAACTTTTAAATCTATTGTTGATTTAGCAGTTAATTATTTCAAACCAAAGATAGCATAATTTATATGTATGTTTTTGCTTTGTTTGCATAGATTATGTCATTTAAGAACAAAAATTTACAGATACCTCCCCTAGTATTATATTGTTTAACTCTTTACATAACTGAAATAGTAATGCCAATTCAACTCATTTAGATCTTCCTTAACCTTATACTTGATGACTTAATAATTTTGGTCCAAATTGCAATCTCCAATATTGGCTTCTTTGCAACAAATACCATAACTATATGAGGTACCATAATTATAGATAAAATAAAATAGGAAAATTTTTTAACATCGAATATAAATTGAAATAAGAAAGTTGTATTCCACCACTTTCATTTTTATGTTTAACCAATCTCTGTTCCAATTTATAGCCAGTTTGAGCATCAATCTCTTGTTACTCAAATTTATGGAACTTGCACCCTTCTGCTAAGATGGACCTTGCATATTTAGCATATATCCATGTTTAAAAAAAATAAGGCAACAAGTCAAACCAAAAAAATCTTCTATGGGAAAGAAACATATAAAGAATTTAGAGCACTTAGGATCCATCAAATTAAATGAACTCTAAATTATATAATATCAAAATAATACTTCTATGGAGGTTGTAAAAGTCATCTAGGTGTAGGTTCCTAAATTTAAAAGAAAAAAGGAGGCCATTATTTTTGCTAACTTTCTACATTTTGTATATTCAATTATGATTGAAATCGACATTGATATTGTGAAAATAATCAAGCATATAATAAATAACTATATATATAGAAGAAGGAAGGAACAAAACTAACAAAACAATCTTTCAAAATCAATGCAATTTAAACCATTAATTAAAATAGAAAACTTATAAAATTAACTTACTTATGTGTCACTTGTCTTCCTTATCATGAACCTTTTCAATAAGATAGTACCATATAGCAGTTAATCAATAGTTTCATTGATAAATGAAAGTAGTGAAAACTACTACACACTGTAAATGAAACTTTAATAGAGAAAAGCTTCATTTCATCCCTCATGAAGCTATTAACAAATGAGTTTCAAACAATACGAAGTTAAAATAAAATTGAAATAAGAAGCTTTAATTTTGATAAATATAGCAAGAATATCACAATTTTTCTTACTTTAATAAACTAAAATCGATCCAGACTATTCTAACTCCAATATAAAGTACAAAATGAATGAGAGATAGTTACATAGAAAATTAACATTGATTTTCATGTAATGTTCAATATTTTGATAAAAATTTAAACAAAAGTACACAATTTAGAATACTTGCAAAGATCGACTCCATTTTGAAAAGAACTTATCGACCAAACAAGATGACTAGTTGAAAACAAAAATTGGAAAATTATAGAATCACACTAGTAATGATAGGGCATGATTGATCTCACTTATTGAATTCAACCAAACAAGTGACTAAGATAGAAAGGAAAGGCTGCAAAGATATGAATGAATTTGCATTGATGAGGGAATTCACCATTATTCTATTGATATTCCAATAAAATGAACTTGAAAAAAATGAAGAATAAAATATATTATGAAAACCCACAAATTGGCAATTACCTAAGAATTCATGGTGCTCTGAGCATATTCTGGAAGAGGAAGATAGAGTTGATGACATCAAAAAGCAATTAGAATTGGTTAATTTAGCTTCGATTTGGCTTGGAATGGCAGAAGCTAAAAGTAATCAAAGCGAATATCACTTCGATTTGAATCAAATGGCAAAAATTGAATGTAACCAAGGAGAAAATTACTTGGATTTAACTTTACTTTGAAATGAAGGTTAATATTAGGTTTCTTTCTTCGTGTAAAAAATAACTTTAAATGATGGCCAAAGAAAATTGAAATGCACTAACATGAAAAAACCTATTACAAATAGCCAAAAAAAAGAGGAGGAATCCTATTACAAATGATATATTTTTTTAAAAAAATTCAATTTGCAAAAAAGAAAAGAAATTGCATCACATCTTGCAACTATGTACAAACACAATTTTCTACAATTTTCTTTTACCTGTCACTAAATTAATGTTAAAAAAAGACTAATTTCTTATAGTGTTAAAATTGGGGGACTAGATTCAAACTTTAGGCAAAACTAAAGAATCAAAAGTGTATTTTAACTTAATTTATTAAATCTTTTTGGTATGCATCTTCTACCAGGTTTCTCAATTTCTATTGTGAAGGTTGATTCAGTTATTTCTCAATGGTTGGATGCTGCAACAAAAGCTCCATAATGGCCAGTCCTAGTAGATGGTAAACAATATATGTTAATTTCATTTTTTTTCTTTTCTTTTTTTTTGGTTGAGTTTGTGTTATATTATGTTGCGTTTGGTAATATGAATGGGATGGAAGTGGAAATGCCAATGAAATAAAATGAAATGAATGGTCTATAATTATGTTTAATACAAATTGGAATGGTATGGGCATTCCATTTTGATACAATTAGATATTGTAAGAATCGAATGGAAAAAAAAAGTTGTTAATGATAATGTACCTTTATTTTTTTTAAAAGAAGATAATCAAATATTGATTAATCTAATCTAAAAAGCAATAAAAAAAATGCATAGCTTTAATTCCTCAAGTTATATAATAATCATAAAGTGATATTGCAATGCCAACAAAACAATAATATTATATAAGTTAAATAAGTCATAATTTGTAAATATTCATTATGCTAATTGTAAAAAATCTCCAACATTTTTTCATAGCATGGCATTGGTTTGTTTTTTAGGTATGCTAGTCTTTTTTCTACCTAGAAAAAATTAAAAAAATTAAATTTCATGTTTATATATGATCAATCATTAAAATTATGATATTTTAAATTCTATAATCAAAATTATAATTAATAAATATTTTTGTATAGTAGAATTATCAAAATTGTAATTTACTAATTTTTATTTTGTATTAAATATTTTTTATATATAATACAAAAATATTATATTCTAAATTCTATCATTAAAACTATAATTACCATCTATATTAAAAATATTGAAAAATTCACATTGTACAAAGTTTTATTTATAGAAGTTACAAACCTAGATTACCTCATTGCCAATAAGGCTTTCACTCATTAAAAAAGCACATTATTAGAATTATAATATTGAAGGAAGTATTGAAATTGCATATGTTAACTATTAATTAAACATTTGAAGTGTTTCTTTGTTGACAGGTAATCACTTACGTTTTAAGACTCCTATTCAAGTTCCCTCATCTCGATTAGGAAAGAGTTAAGAGGTATGTCCATGAAGTTATTCCATTTCCAGATTGCATGATACATACTAAGTTACATAATTCAATTAGAGTTGAATGTAAGCCATGGGATCTTTCTATCTTGCAATCATGTTAAAACAAGGAGGTTGATATTTTCAGCATCTTATGAGTTCATTGATTGTTTCTTTAGTTAGGTTTTAGGCTCCATTTTGTTATCAAAAAATGGAGTCTAGTACAAATTTTTCTATTTTAAAGGGGGAAAAATGAATGACCATTATACTACAATCAATTAGGATGAGATAGGTTTGATTTATTACACTTATTAAGTTTATATCTCAAATTAACTTTGTGAAATCTTGAATTCACCAAGTATTATGGTCAAGTTCTTAAAGTAGCCATAGAAACTGCTACGAATTCCATGATCGACATGGATTTTGATATTACTTCTCATAAGCTTTAATATTTTTCACTTTTTCTATCTAATGAGGGTTTCCAAATTTTTAAGGGAACTCAAATTTTCATGATAAATTTTTGTAAAAAAATTGATAGAGTCTTCCTTATTTTTAAATATTTCTCGAGAGCAACACACCCTAAAATACAAAACATGTATATTCTCAAGTGTGATAGCATCAAATATACACATAATACAATATAATTTCAAACTATATACATACAATCAATTCAAGACATTATATAAATCAATAAATCTTTCTTTGAATGATGATTCTAATCCCAATTATCAAATCCTTTAGCAAGGTGATCTTGATTTTCCATAGATGTAACAAAACTTGAAGGAACTTATCTTAAATTGAAAATAATGAAAATAATCAAAGTTAGTTATAGAAACTCAATGAGCATATATCTACCACTATTAATTCTTAGTTCAAATGTGTTTTAAGTATTCAATAAGAAAGATAAATGTAACTTAAACTTCTTGCATATTTTAATGTGCAAAATTGAACTTTAGATGACATCTTCACCTGTGTACAATTCATATTCTATACTATTCATTATAAATGATAATAATTTCAATTATCTAATATCACACACTCTTGTGAACATATCACATATTATCTATTTCGGGTAAACATCATAATCACAAATAGCTATTTAGGCTTAAAATTGATAAATCATCTTAATCACATTATCTATAATGTTTAATCATAGAAACTTTCCAATATCATACATCCAATTATAGTAAACATACATGTAGCCTTTTCTTCGCTTTCAGGTCAATACTATATTTTTTTAACTACTCACCAGGAATTTCCTATTCAGCTCTCAGAGCATCGCTCCATTATAGTTCACAATTTCCATTGTCATTAGTCTAGCACCATGCACAATTTCCCATGCCATACATGGTGGAATTTATGGATAACAAACACAAGAACTCTCGCATCATAATTGTTTATAAAATTTCAATACAGAGTCATTAATTCATCATTGGACAATACCAAGCACACAACACTAGATGCATGAGTATACAACAATACTATTATGTTCTCCTATATCACCATGGCATACAGATATCATTAAACTCAAGCACAATATATCAATAGTTAAAAAAAGGAATACACACAATTACTATGCTTTTATTGCGCACTTTGATCTAATAATATTCCCTCAATATACCATGGTACTAAGTTTACGCATGAGTGTATATATATATAGGAATATTGAATTGCTACTATCATTTAAAAAAATAGAATTTATAACATTTAAATTATATTTTATTTAGATAAAGGTTTGGTGGTGAGATATATACTCACTTGATAATGTTGATTTACCCTTAAAAACTCTAAAGCATTTGTATTCATCTTTTTATATTTTCCTCCTATTATCACCATTTACAAAGATACATTATATTTATATAAACATTACTTATTTTCTTTCCAATTACCACAAATCATAATTCAAATTATAATACAATAACATTCCTTATCACTTTCTTATATTTTCTAATAGCAACTGTTAATCAAAATATGCCACCTAATGGCCTTTTCGAAATCAAAGTACAAAACTGACAAAACATTACCACTCACATTACTATATAAATTGTATGCTTATCTATTTATAATTTTAACTTTTCATCAAGAATTGAAAATTCACTTTTATTAGGAATTACCTATAGCTAGCTTTAAACGTTAAACTATTAAATTTTAAGATATAATTATATTTTTAAGTATAGTAATCTAGTATTCTAGAGACTTAGAATATGATTTTATCAATACTATACTTAGTATTCAAATAATATGATAAAATTAGATTTTCTAATCAAATTCAAAATTTCTATTTTATTTAGATATGTTGCTCTAAAAGGCTTCAATCATATAATTTCATTACTCCATAGCATAAAAATATTGTCTTTCAAAAGTAATACTAAAAATTCATAATTTACATAAAATAGGTTTTCTTGAATCAAGCTTAGATATTTTAAATTATGAAAATATAACATTCCACAATTATTCTAATCATAATATTCTAGTGATCTATATCACAAAACTTTATCATTTTGAAATCATCATCATGTATTTAAATCCACTCATAACATAAGTTTTCTAAATATATAACCACCTATGAAAATATTATAGTATAATATTCTATCATGGTTACATTTATATTATTAAAAAACTTTATAGCTTAAAATATATATGTACAAATACATTTTATACATATCATCATATACTTAAAATGCCCTTAAATAATTTTCTTTCTAGATCATACATAATCCTTTCAAATTAATGGTATGCTATTCCATATATTTAATCATCTTATTTTAACTTTCCCCATCATAAAGGTTATATTTGTGTTGTAGGCAAATCATCATTTATATATCATACATAGATGGATTTATCTTCATATCAACCTTTAGATAGCAAAGATCTGAGAAACTACTTCCATGAAAAGGTTTTATCACCTTCTAAAGGGCCATCAGTAGCTTGCCGGCACTGGTAGTCATAATGGCATATTGAAATCAGAACCTAAAACTAGATGCAATTTGGTTGCTCCCTCATAGCTATGGTTACAAGCGATCAAAAAAGGTGAAAGAAGGGGAAAGCCGTGGTATTTGATGGCTTTTGAAGGTCAGATGCGGCAAGTTCAATGTTATCTTTCCTTAACTTGCTACATTGTTCCCACACATGAAGAGATGGTGACCAAATGGTGGAAATGAGCTGCCTAGCTAACGATAATAGTGGTGGAGAATGACATTGAGCTAACATGTAACAACTCCTGAACAAAGGCAGCAACATGGAAGAAGAGAGGGAGAAGAAGAGAGAGCAACAATAGTAGCAAGGAGGGAGAAAAATAAAAGAAAAAAGTTCTTGAGAACGGGAAGTCGGTTCTATCACCATGAAGAAGGAAAAAAGAAAGCTGCCTAAAAAAATAGAAAAAGGGGTATCGAATTAAATAATGAAAAAAGAGAGAGAAAATGGTAATTAAAATGAGCTAGGTGTTTTGATATACTACTTCTCACCCTATCATAGGCTCATTTCCCTTTTAAATCTTAACCACCTATTATTTTTATTGTAAAGAATCCTAGCCAATCATATAATTTTCCATTTTGTAAAAAAATCCTTTTTTTCTTAAGTTTAAATCTTCCACACAAATATTTCAAACCCCATATATTATATTCCTAATAATTCATTTTTAAATATATATTTTCAATATATATTTAAAATTCTTAACTTAGTTATTTTCCACAATCAATGGTGTGTCTTATCCTAAAAACTATATTCATACCTATTTTTTTACTTGTTGATGCATCATGTGCATGATTTAATATGGTTTATCTTCTATAGATGCATAGAATTGCAAAAACAATTCTTAAGGATATTAGAAAGTAAATTTGTTCTCCACCTTGCTTATATATATATATATATATATATATATATATATGTGTGTGTGTGTGTGTGTGTGTGTGTGTGGGTATTAAGCCACAATTATGTGCAATATATTTATAATTTAAATTATATTCACAAAATTTTACATTGATCTAAAATAACTGAAATTCCAACAATAGAATGTAAAATATGCTTTTTAAAAGAGTTGTTTGGTTCACACAATAATTAACTTCATGTAGAAAATTGAACTTCTAAAAAAATAGCTTCCTGTATGAATTGTCTAAGACGTACACAAAGTTTGGTTGTTACATAGGAAGTAACTTCCTATGTTTGGTTTAGTTCAATTTTGAATATCTTAGAAAATATTAATAAAATGATTACTATATTCTTAATATTATTATAACACAAATTAATAAATTTTTGTCATCATTAATTAAATTTAATGAGGATAATTTTCTCATTACATTCATGAATAATACAAAAAGTAGAATTTACTTAGGGAAGGTGGGTAAGTAATTTTTCATATTTTATAGGAAGTTGGACTTCCTAGGAAGTCCTATTTTTTTATAATTTGTTAGATAATGACAAACCAAACAATATACTTCTTTTTCATTTCTCAAAAAATAGAATTTTTTATATTATTGAGTCCAATCAAATGACCTCTAAATATAAGTGAATTTCAAATATGTAATTGCATATTAATTTTTATTTAAAGTTTGTCAAATTTTGTATACAAGATGAATATATCTACTAATTAGTGGTTGGATCGAAGAAAATCATATTCTACAAAAAGTTATTGAAACTTTTACATTTCTCATGGCTACGTATCAAACCTTTTTGGCTTCAACATTAAATCGCACAAATTTGTGCTGAAATTGAACCACCATGAATTGTTGGATGGATAGTTGCATATGTAAGGTGAAAGATTGTGACAAGCCCTTGTGGCCTAAACAACTCCCATGTGCTCTTTTTTTCTCCATTAAATTAAAATAAAATTAAAAAAATTTAACCTTCATTTATTTGGTTAGAGAGTATTTTTTAAAATATATTGCTATAAAATATTAAAATGAAAGAAAGTATTCTATTTGTTTAATATTAAATATGAAGAGTTTAAGAAAAATTACATCCTCCATTTTAAAAAAGAATTTATTTATTTTTATTTTCAAGCTTCTAAGTGTCATTTTTATTAGTTATTAATGTAAATAATATATCACACCTTCGTTAGTATATGAACATATAAACAAATGATATTTTTATGATTAATATTTGTCCCTAAAAAAAAAAGCGGAGTCTTAACTTGTGTCATTTTTTTCTTTGTTTCTTCTCCGAATTCAAACCTTAACATCTCATGTCTTGAAGTTTTCGCTCAATACTGATTTTACCAGAATCTAGCATCCGCACAAATCCTCCAACTAGGGCAAGGCACATGTTTTTTGGTCAATGCAGTTCTTTGGCTATTTGCTTGGCCGAAATGTTCAATTTGTTTTTCCTGTTTACGTAGAAAAGGAAACCAGGAATGTTACGGTGAATTTAGAGATAAATTAACGTGAAATAATTCCGATCTAGGTCTAACAAAGAAGCACACGGTTTACGCATAATAAATTTTATTAAATTTAGATACAAATTTAATATAAATAAAGTTTTAATGTTGTCACTTATAAATGATCTCTATTTAATATTTCAAACCTTTAGTGATTTTGATTACAAATTGAATCAAATTTTGTGCGAGCAACGTGTATGTTTTTTCTGTTATTATACTCGTAGAGCAAATTTAGACGAAGGCTGGTCAACGAATCTACTTCAACAGCGCATGTGATTAAAAGTTTTCTAATTAATTTTTTTATTTTAAAATAGTTGTTCCAATCTTCATTATTCTTATACCAATATGAGTAGAAATTTTAATATTTATCTGCAATTTTGTTAAATATCCGAATATTTGTATACATCCTCATTTCCTCCTTTAATTTAGATCATGCATATTTATCTATATCTTATGATAATTTTTTAATAAAAATTAAAGTTACTAATTATATTTATCCTATTTGTTTAATTATACTTTATTTTATTATTTATTACATTTATCATATTTTTATATTTTATTTTTTAATAAAATAATAATTTAAAAATTTTAATAATAATAATAATGCAATAAAGATTACTATGAAATTTTTATTAAAATTTATCTTTAAATTTTTTATTTAAATTAACTGATTATTAGTATAGATTTAGCTTTTCCCTTTATATAAACAAATAAAGCAAAAGCAAAGCCAACAGAACCAAGAAACGACACAAAACAAACAGAAACCAGCACCTGAAACTAAACCCGAAACACACAAGACTCCAGCAACAAGAAGAAAGAAACTAGCTCCACTAACCGGGATCAAAATCACAATCAAGAGCCAAAAAAGACCATAACGGGCCCGGGGGTGAAGAAACCCAAGCCAAAAAAGTTGTTATATATTCGGAACGTTACTGTGCTATATTTCGAAACTTGGAAAGATGAAGAGAAAAAGAGCTGAGCCTGAGAGGGAGGATGGTATAGGCGAATTGTCAAATGAGATCCTCGTAGAGATTTTGTCCAAATTGGAAATAAAGGAAGCAGCAAAGACAAGCGTTTTATCTAGTAGATGGAGATATATGTGGACATTTTTCTCAGGGAATTTGGAGTTTGATGGTCGTCTTTTTGTAAAGGAATTAAGGTGCAAAATGGACCTTGATTACTTTATTAGAGTACAAGTGGGGGACAAGTTCATAAGATGGGTAGATCAAGTCATGAAATCACTTCAAACAAATGGAAATACCTTGGATGGACTCACAATCCGTTTTAATGATGATGATTGTGAATCATCATCATCATTAGGTGACTTCGATGCTTGGGTTAAGATTGCCATCCAGAAGAAAGTTAAAAAACTTGAGTTGGATCTCACCTATATTGATTATCTTCTTGATTGGGGGAAGAAAGCCGTCAATTTAATCCCATCATTGCGTGGTTTTACAAGTCTGCACGTTTTGCGTTTAAAAAGTGTACATGTGACCGAAGATATTCTTAACCACTTGCTTTCTGTTTGCCCTCTTCTTCATGTATTGGCTATCTGCTTATCGGCAAGTCTAATCAATTTCAAAGTTTCATCATTGAAGCTTAAGGTTCTGGAGATATCACATTGCTGGAAACTCAAAACTCTTCAACTTTCTGCTGAGAATCTCGAGTCCTTTTTGTTTAATGGACAGAATACAAAGATCGCATATGAGAGTGTTCGAAATGTTGTAAATATTGATTTCTCTGGAATGGATTGCGAATTTTTTAAAGGAGATTTTTATGGATTTTATCCCTTTCTCTCCCAGATCAAAGTGCTTAAGATGTGTTCAATGGGTGCCTCCAAGGTTAATTACTTTTCTTTCCCCCCCCCCCCCCGCACTCCTATTTTTTTACCGAGTTTTGTTGACACACATAGGCTATGTTTGTTTGTTATTCATTCAGGGTTGCTTTGATTTACCAAACAACTTTCCCAAGTTGTTAAATTTGAGGCATGCAGAATTGACCTTTGTGTCAATCAAAGTTCCTATGTACGAGTTTCTCAATTCATGTATTTCCCTGCCAAGATCCTGTCCTTCTTTGACTCGGCTTGTACTTAAGGTATGTGTATATATATATTTGCACACATATAATAATATCCAATTCTCCTCAATGCAAATTTCAGATAAGCTTAACTTTAAATACAATAATGATAAATATATGCCTATTTTTTATTGTGTTTTGTACACTTTCTACTACTAACATAGTAAGTTATACAATTAAACTCAATCATAAATGTCAAATAATGTGGATGATAAATGTATATGTAACATTACTTTCCTTTGTAAACACATACTCTGCAATGCATAATATTTTTGTTTTTTGCTCTCTTGTCTCGTAGTTGATGAAGTGCGACAAGCGATCATTTGGACAGTTCCCGAAGTTTTGTGAAGGGTGTCCATTTCTCTGTCTAAAGGAGCTCGAAATTCAGGCGTTCTCTGGAGATTCAGGGGAGATTGAGTTTGTGAAGCTCGTTATTGAGAGTGCAATGAATTTGGAAAAGATAATTATCGACCCTCTTCCAGTACTTGAACATGGAAGGCCAGATGAGTGCAAGAGGAGGCAAACTTGGGATGAGATTCCAATACGCAGAGCTCGAGCCTGGCTTTTTGAATCACATACACCTCCTTGGGTTGAGTTGCTTATTCTATAATGCATTACCATTATTATCAAATAATTGCTCAAATGTTCGTGAACTATATATGTACACGCTTTAAGGAATCTCTTATGTCTTTCTTTTTTAATTGCAGAATTTTAATTATTTAAATACATTTTAAAAACATTTGGTTCCGATTACTTAAAGTAATTGAGTAAAATAACCTTATTGTAATATAAAACCACCAACATCCTCATCGATATTAATAACCGTACAAGTTGTTAGAATATTTTGGAATTTGTTATATTGGAAGAGATGTTATTCTTATCATTTTCTTTATAACAAAAATTATCACTAAAAGAATGATTAATTTAAAGATATTTTAATTGAATCAAGTTAAGTTTATAATAAAGCGATGTGAATTTTGTTTTTTGTGAGCTCAAATATACAAATTTTTTTGTAAAATTTGTGGAGGAGAAATTTGTGAATTAGTGATTTCAATTAAGGCTTTGTTTGTTTCATTAGAAATTGTTTTTTTTAAGAAAATCTCATTTGCATATATACTAATAAAAGGATGATATATCATTTACTTTGATAACTAAAAAAAATGTTATCTAAAAATTTAGAAATTGATAAAAGTAAATTCCTTTTGAGAATAGAGGAAGTTGCTTTCTCTAGATTCTTTATTTTCAATACTAGATAAGTAAAACATTTTTTCTTTATTTTAATATATTATAACTATATCTTGTAAAAAATACCTTCTGATGAAATAAACAGAGCCTTAATTTCAATCGCAATCTATACTAATATAGAATGATAATTGGAAAAGTTTGGACTCCACATTTTACTTTTTGATAATTACCCCCATATAACTTTCCATTCTCATAAATTTTAAAAATACACAACTTTTAGAAATACTAGGTTGCTATTCCCAAGACTTCACTCTCACAAATTCTAAAAATATCCAACTTCTCAAAATATCAAGTGGTTGTTCCCACGATCACCACCCTCAATCCACTATTTGCAAAAACTTCCCACTATATAGTCCCAACCCCTCTGTTTGTAGAGATGTCCCGGCACCTTATCTCTTTTATTCTCGCATACTCCTTTTTGGCAATCTCACCAAATGATCATGTTTGTCCATGGAAAAAGGGCTACATTCCTCTATCGAGTTTATGGTAACAAAATCCTTGAAATCAATGTTCCCTGCATGACTAGCAATGAGTTACAGATGATTTTGGAGACCAACAAGGTGTTTTTAGTTACACCATCCTTCTATGTTTGCAATTCACTTGCATGTGATCATTCCACGGTGGATGTGCTTCGAGTGTTATGGGAATCAGACATAGATCAAAAGCTAAATATTGATCTATGGAGGTTGGTCTGTAGTGTTGTTTTGACGCGGGTCCGACTGGGTTGTCCCCCCGTTGTGAGTGATAGCTATTGCCCTTTATGCATAGGGGAGCCTGAAATTGAATTGCATGTTTTAAGAAGATGTGACCTGATGATTAGTTTATAGCTACATTTTACTAGAATACATATAGCACATATTTTAATTTTTACATGGATAGAATTTTTGCGAGTGATCCTGTTCAATCATGGACGTTTCCCGCTGACGAATGATGTAAAGTCACAACATAAATGATTGGCAATTGCATCCATAATTGCTAACAAAGTGTGGCAACTAAGAAATGAGGTTGTCTACAAACACAAGTCAATCTGTTTTTGAACGTTAAAGAACTGTGGCCGAAGATGATATAGATACTGAGATAGATCGCTATGACCTAAACGAGATACAATTAGACAATTTATGAGCGTATGTGTACTGATTACAGAACCTTCTATTTATTGCTAGTGTATGTCTATGTGTAAAAAATGTCAAATTGATTTCTACAAATTTATAATATTTTTATGTCTCATTTTTCTTTAAATTCAAATTGAATTGGATCGTCATAATTAATTTTAAAGTATTTGAAAGTTTTAAAAGTTATGTAGTTTTAATATCCAATACTGTCAAATTAATACGATAATTCAACCAGCTAAATAAATAAAACATTATCCATACTAATGATTTTTTACTATAATTTACAAAAAAATTAATTTACGAAGTTAATTTACGCTTAATCTCTGTGCATATCTAGAATGTGCAAGTCAATTATTTAAAATATAAAAATAGTTTGGATAATTTTTAACAATTATCTATTAAAATACTATAAATTTCATTTTAAAATAAATAGATACCTAAATCTTGATTTAAAATGATGATATGCGAGTGTCCAAATTTTAAATATAGATTCTGAAAACACAAATCACTAACGGGTTAATTATTAGTAACGCATTGAGATAATTGTTAAAAATATCTATTATTTTATACTATTTGACAATTGAATCTTATACTATTTTGATAGATATTTGTTGAAAATATATATTATTTTATGGAAGTCAAATTAATATATAAAAAATTATGCATACCAAAAATTAACTCAATTTTGTGTGAGATCTATATATTATATTTTAATTGACATTGCTAGATATTTAAATAAAAGAAACTGGATAAAAAATTATTATTAATTTTGTAAAACATAAATCAGTTTAATTTAATTTAACAAACTTATAATAATTTAAAAAATACATAGTCACTGAAACAATATATTAATATCTTCACATTCACTCCTCAGAGTATCAATATGCGTGATTAATAAAATATTAACAATCACTTTTTTTTAGTACAATGGATGAATTTTAGCATTTTCCCATCAAATAAGTCAAACTGATATATCAATTTATGCGTAGACGCATTGCTAGATATTTAGTATTCATATTTAATTTAAAATCTTTAAAAGCTTATTATTTTTTAAATAATGTAAATGTTAGAAGTTGAAAACTGAAACCAATTAATTTCAGTTCAGGGTCGCGGGTTAATTATTAAATTAATTTTTTAAAGGAAAATTGATGCCCTCACCAATAACTATGATTCCTCCTAATTTTCCTCCCCCACGAGTGACCATAATATTGACAGTTCTGCTCATAATTTTTCTCTTCCAAAAAATGTGCATAGCAGTGGCGGTTTATGAAATTTCTCCTCAGTTACTCTTTCTCTCTCTATGAGACTTACTTTGATCCTCTTCTTTCGTAGTAATTATTCACTCACATATTACATCTCCAAACTAGCTACGGTGACATTTGAGCTTCTAAACTATTCTCGTACACTGACTTCTCTCTCTGTTATCTCTCTTACGTATGTGCTTTTGTGGCTCCAATGTATTCTTTTTTTTAACATATATCTCTATATGCATAAAATTCGGCAGACTGCTTGTGTCTCCAATGTGTTTCTTTTCTTTACATGTGTCTGTATATGCATAAAATTAAAATTAGGCAGGCACCTTCATTTCTCTTCCCATCCTCTAGACTTCAACTTTGAAATCCGTTCCCATATTCTTTACTGTTATACATAACATGATCAACTATTGCCACCATGGACGCACCTTTATGGATCCAAACTTCGTTTCCACCAACTTGTTATCTTTGGGTGAAACTTTATCGACTTCTCCCAACAAGAATAATTTTTTCTGGATACAACAATGGAAATACTATAGGAGAAAGTGACGTTAGAGGAAAACATAACAATGAGGTGAGCATTAAAATTGATTATAGATAATTAAAAAAATTAATTTGAAACAAAACAAGACGTTAGTTTGATTAGATTAAGCTTATTGTTAAGAGAAAATCAAACAAACCGGATTGGATAAACAATTATCCTCTAGCCTGTAGAATAGATCATTTTATTTTAATTGTAGCATAAAATCGTAATTTTTGTAGAATGCATTTGTAACATAAAAAGCACCATGGATAATGCATAAAATATTGATTTTTCAGGGCTACAAAATCTTTTACTAATTTAAAAATCCATTAATCTCAAGATGATTACTTACATAAAAATCTATTAACATAATATTTTACATTGCAACTATTAAATCAAAAACTAAATATTTAAAACTATAATGTCCGTTAAAAAGATTGTAACAAACGTAAAATTTTTGTCGTTAACATAACTTTAAACAAACCAGATTTGGATAAAATATTATCCTATAGTATGGCATATATAATAAATGGTTTTGTTTTAATTTTTAACGCAAAATCTTAGTATTCCTTTTTTTTGGGGTGCATTTTTAACATAAAAAGCACTATGCATAATGCATAAAATATTGATTTTTCTGGGTTACAAAATCTTATACTAATTTTAAAATTCATGAATCTTAACATGATTATTTAAATACAATGCTATGCACCCATTATTTTACCCTATTAAACCAAAAGCCAAATACTTAAAATTGTAATGTCCATCGAAAATATTGTAATAAACATAGGATTTTTATTGCTAAGAGAAATTCAAACAAACTAGATTGGGATAAATTATTATCCTGTAGCTTATATAACAGATGCTTTTGTTTTAATTTTAACGTAAATCTTAATATCAATTTTTCTGCTATGTATCTTGAACGTATCAAGCACTATGCATAATACATAAAATATTGATTTCCCAGGGTTACGAAATCTTTTACTAATTGTAAGATTCATGAATCTTAAGATGAATACTTAAATACAAAATCATGAATGCTCCACATCTCACATCTTACTTGGTGTCCATGACAATTTCCTTAATGCAAGGTGTTTTAGTAAGACCATGAAGAGAGTAAATGAAAAAGACAGAGAAATTAGTTCAAAAGCTAAGGAAGTGGTTTGATTATAATTTCATTAAACTGAGCATACGGTTACTGCAACTACCAATAAACAGAAATTGAATAATGTATTAGACAGTGCCGCAACTATGGGGTTGATTTTCTTTAGATACAAATTCTTTCAAGAAATATTAGTTCACATGTCAGTTTTAGAACTTTTCAATGCATTTACAATTAATCCAACCATGCAATTGCAAAAAAAATATTTATGGTTGGATTGCTTGGAAGGAAATAAAAAATAAAACTTTTCATTTAATTTTTGCTTGAATTTAGATAGATGAAAAGCATAAAATATATAAACGTCTTTAAATCATCTTCATAGTTGAAATGTACACCTTTGGCTTCATTTTTAGTAATTTGGTTCCCACCTTTATTGCAATCAAACTTGACATGAATTTATTGCGTTAGTTTCCTTTTGTTGTCAATTATATCATTAATTAATTTAACTATTTCTTCACTTTCAATCTTAACTTTCGCCTTTTACCATACCCAATTATAGAAATGGATAGTTTGAATAAGGAAATTTCTCAAGATTGTGAACATGAGAGGAAAAGGCAAAAATGGAGATACTGTGCACAACAAATACAATGTTAGTTAAGTGTACAACAAAAGGAGATTCACTTAGCAAGTCGTAGAGAAAATTATTGATCACGAAAATAATCCACACATCTTCATCCAATTTCAGAAAATAATTTCCCTATGATTGGATCCACATAAATAGGTAGAGAAGAAAGAATTTAGGCTTCACTAACATCGCTATAGAATATCACTACTACGTCTGATCCTAATATAGTGTAGTTGAAAACAATACGAAAAATAGCACAAAATATTAGGGATGGTCTTGGGCTGGGTTAGTTTAGGTTAAGGCATTTTTCCAATTTGCCTACGTAGAATTCGAGTTCTATTTTTTTGCCCCATTTCCACCCAAAATTTCCTTAGACCCATTTTTCTTTAGGTTGGATTGGGTTGTCCAACTTAAATTAGGCTGGGCCAGATTATGATCTACATTTTTTTATAACTTTTTGGCATTGAGCCTTAATCAAAATTGAGTTTTTCTTAGAAAAAAAAACATATGTATATTGCTCACTAAACAGTTCAAAATATAATGAAAAAATACATTAAAATAGCTAGTAAATTTGCTATCAATCTATTCACAGTTCCAGCTAACCAAAAAGATGGTGTCTCATAAGATTCTCACTAACATAATAGAGAGTCAGAGGAGACACCAATTTATGCAAAAGATCACAAACAATTAAGGCCTTCTTATTCTTGTCATGCTCTTGTGTAAGCACCACATTCAGCATCTTACTTATAAAAAAGAATCTAGGTGCCTATTTTCAAATCAAGGCACCATTCTAGTTGCTATAGTTTTCATCATCTTCCAATGCTTACACCCCCCCCCAAAAAAAAAAAACTAACAATGTAATTCCTTGTACCATCCTATTTCCTAATTATCACTGTCAATGCTACTAGCTTGAAAGCCTACAAAAACATATACCAACTAGATCAATAGAAAGATAAATAAGAATATTAAATTCATGATAAAGTGAAATTAGATTAGAAACAACAAACATGACATTATTAGCTATTGACCATGATCTTGTGGCTATGATTGCAACTCTACAGCAACAAGTAGTTTTGCAACCTCTCCAACTTCTATAGAAAACCAAAAAGAAATATTATAATTTTAAAAAACATTGGCATAATAGTAATTCATATATTTATGCATTTACATCTCTCAATCTTCTCTCAAAATTTCAAACTCTTGAATGAAGTCACCATTCTTTATTGGAAATAAGGTGGAATTAATTTAGTTTTAGCAACAAATTAAAGCTTCACAAATATATGGAAATAATGAGCTCCTAAACACATCTAAAACTTTTCCTTTTATGCTAAAGGATGATTTTGAAGCTACTGTAGAAACAAGGGTAGCAAGTACATCTCTAGCAATAAATGATAGAATATAAAACTTTAATACATTATTTTTCTACCATTCCAAGGCACTAAATGTGTCATCTCCATCAATACATGCTTTTACCAAGTATCTTTTAATATCATTTTTAGCTTTAATGGAATCCTTAGCTTTCAAATGTGATTTAAAAGCTACAATATGAGCTTTATATGCATGTTTCTCCTCTTGAAGCCTATGGCCAATGTCTTATGAAGTTTGACAAATTACATTACATCCATTACTTTCCTTATAAACCTTATAATATCATTCATACAGCTGTTGTAGATCTAACTTCACTTTAGAGGTTATGTCATAGGTAGTTATAAGATCATAAATATCATTGAAGTACCACTTGATGTAAGTAAGTTTATACATTGGATCTAAAATACTAGTAATGAACAATAAAGAATTTATAATATTTATTATATTTGTTCTTCATATGGATAGCCATCCCATTCAAGACATCATCATCACTTGAACTCCATTTTAGTAATTCACTTTGAGCCAATGCAAGTTGAAAAAATGCATTGTTTAAGGTTACAAATAAAGAACTAGACAACTTAAGAGTTACATTATAAGTTTTTTTTAAGAAGTTGGTAAACACCTTATCATTTTTCCAATCTTTCAAAGATGGAGCTCCTATTTTTTTTTCATCAAAGTAATCCTTAAAGCTCGATTCAGTATCTTCTGACCTCTCAAATGCATCTTGAAATTTTAGGGAATAATCTAGCATCAAATATGTTAAGTTCCATCTAGCTAGAACATCAAGACAAACAAGGCTACCATTTTCAATCTTAACTTGTTCAATGCAACACTTAAACTTAACCAATCTAGAAGGAGAAAATCTAACAAATCTAACAGCATTTCTAATTATAATGATTGAAGAATGGAATTCTTTTAAACCCTCATTGACAACCACATTAAAAATGTGAGCATAACAATGAACATGCATATGATTGCCATCCAATACCAACTAATTAAAATTTTTAAACCTCTTTTTTAAGTTAGAAAAAATAATCTCATTTGAAGATGCATTATTTAGGTCATAGTAAACACATTCTTAATCCCCCATTCATTCAAGCAAATTTCTCCTTGTTTTCCAAATGTTTCTCCTTTGTGATTAGGCATAAGGTAGAAGTTTAAAATTCTCTTTTGCAAATTCCAGTTATTGTCTATAAAATGTGTTATAATTGTCATGTAATTTAGATTTTGGATGAATGTCCAACAATCTATTGTGAGACATACTCTAGAATGATTGAATTTTAAAAATGTTTTCAACTTCTCTTTCTCATCAATATACATTTTCTAATAATCCCTAACTATTTATGTCTAGATGAACATGAAACTAAGGTAGTAGTTTACTACATAGATGCTTAAATCCCTTTCCTTTAACAACCTTAAATGGTTATTCATCAATAATGATAAAAATAGCTAAAGCTTTCTTACAAGTTTCTCCATCATATACTTAAGGGGCAATAACCATATTAGTTGTTTCACCATTTTTCTTAAGTTCAAATGATAGCACAAATTAAGAGGGATCAAATAACAAAATATAAGGTAACTTTGAACATGCCCTATGATCCTATTCATACTAGATGTCCTATGTGAATTAAGGTTACAAAAATACCTCTTTCTATAGTAATCGTAAGCAACAATAAGCTCTTTCAATTTAGACTTAGGTACTCATATAAAATGATCCCATGCCATTGCTTTTTTCCTAGTTCCATTAGGTAGAGGCTTCCTATTCGGCTTTATTTGGACAGATTTGATTATAGGAATCTCCTTTCTTTTTGCCTTCGATTTAGTGTTAACTTTTAGTTTAGTTACTTTTGAACTAGATGCAATATCATGCTGAGGATTTCTTAGAAGTTGAGCTTTTAATGTTGGCTTAGACATTTCTAGGGTGAATTGAGTTTGAGATATAACTTCTTTTTTCTTTTCAGCCTCCATTATAAAAAACTAGAGAACAATTCCATAAAAGGAAATAATATTAATGAATTAGCATCAAATTAGTAAGCTAATACCCAAAATATAAGAATGGATGGATGCTTATTTTATCAATTTTTGAAAATAAAACTTACTCACTTTTTTAAAAGTTTGCTATCAATTATATAGAAAATTTTCAATAGCAATAGCATCATACTATCAATTAATTATAAGATGAAATACTAATTAAAGTTTGCTTAAGTTAAAAACATACATTAGTACTAATATACAAATCTAACTAGGATAAATTGGATAATATCAAACCCGTACATTTATAGATTCTTATTTTCTATATTTAGTTATAAGATTAAATTACATTGACCCTCTACAAAATATGATAAAATCATAAAACATCATTTTAACTCTTGTATATGATCGATTAATATTCATAATTAAAAACTATAATTTTCATGAGTGGAAAATATTATTTATTTCATTTGTGATAAATTCTGTGGGAGAGCCAATAGGTAAACAAAATCAAATTTTTAATGTTATCCAGCATACATATAATCGAGATAAAATCACACAAATAATGCTAACCATAGGGAGTGTGTATAATTGGAACTCCAGGCTTATATTGTAAGAGTTGGTGTTATCGTTTTCCAATCTTCTTTTCAAAGTCTATGATTCTAAATTCTTGTACTAAATCCTCAAACCCACTTTATCGAGATTACTCTTTTTCATTCCCTCCAATGTGGTGGTCTTCCCATTTTGCTACCAGTCAGCCCTTTCAAAATGACAACAAACATCAAAATCAATAATTTTCTCTACAATTTTTTTTTGTGAAGTTTAAGGTTATTGAATCAATTTAGAAACTACTATATATTTAAACTTGACTATCTAAAAGAAATAATTTTAAAAATAATATTATATTTCATTATATAATTACAAGTACATGCCAATAATATAGTAAAAATGATAAGTTTGTTTATATTAATTTATTTTGAATGTGAAAGTATCATATATATATATATATATATATATATATATATATATATATATATATATATATATATATATATATATATATATATATATATATATAAGAGCTCATGGTGTAATTTAATCTTTTTAAATAAGATAAATATAAGAACCACACAAGTGTAATGTGGCAAAAAAAAAAAAAAAGAGCAATAAAGGGTTGATAATTCGAAACTTGGTAGGGGAGATTTTCAAAATATAAATGCTCTCTATCATTTCTTTATTATGCGAGGCTCTGGGATTTTAAAATACAAGTTGAAATTATTCAATTATAAATGTTATTAAAAAAATAAAGGTGGTTAAATAATTTCTATGTAATAATTTAAAACGATTGATATAGATGATTGGCTCTCAATTAACTAATTTGAAAAAGGAGAAAAATTAATATTTTAATTAATTAATTTATTAAGGTTATGAAAATTGATAATACTACTCTTCAATTATATTCATTTATTATTTTATATAAAATATTAACGGAAGAAGTTGAAACTCACCGACCTTCAAGACTGAAAGCAGTAAGTTTTGGTTTTGAGATGACATTTTTATTTAGAATTTTCATTATTATGGTGTAACCACTTCAATTTCTGTAATTGTCTGATGCCTTCACTTGGAGTTCCATTTAACGGAGTAAAGTCGATCCTAAATGGGAAATTGAGAAAAAAAATCTGGAACTGACCCTATAAAATAAAAATATAAGAGTGAAAAGAAAAATTAATGTTAGGAATTAAATCAAAATTCACTACAATATCAATTCAAACTCCAAAGATAGTGACAAACAAAACTCAGTCAAATTAAAACAATGAATAAAAATTACAAACATAAATTAAATTTAATAAAAAAATGTACATTGAAATATAGATTGATTTTAGCAAAGCTGACTAGTATATATTTCCACAACATGGCTTTTGTTTTCATCCCAATCATTATTAATGAATACGAGCTATATGCACATAACCCACTCTGGAAATTTTGAGAAATTATTGGAAATTAGAAACTTATCTGCAATAAATAGCAATAAACGAAAAAACAACAAAAACCACATAGCTTATGTTCAATATAATATATAAACTACAAATGCTCATTTTTTTGTATAAGAAACAACGTAAAAATCCATACCGTCAAATATATATTCACAGGATCTGAGCCCTTAATTCAGTGAAACGTGCTATTGGATGAGATGAAGAGGTTCTTTTGTCTAAATACTTCTTTGTTTTTATAGTCAAATGTTGATAAACCTGTATATCTTCCATCCACTTTTTTCTTGGCCGGTAACTACATCTTCCCCATCTTATCATCTAGTAATCAGTCTTCAAATATCAAGGAGAAAAATAAGAAAAAGAAGCTTTAACTTGGAATGGAGAGGAACCCAGTGTTCTATAAGTAATAAGAATCATGATTATAATCTAAATAACATCGTCTAAAAGATTCAAATGGAAATAATATCAATTCATATTCCTTTTCTTATGAAACAAAGTCATCAACATCATCACCACTAGTTTAGTTATTGAGTTTGTACTATTTTAAGTTTGGCACTTTATATTTAAAGTTTTGCAAATATTATTATCACATACTGGAATCACTGCATCAATTAAACTCCCAAATCAAATCAAAATTTAAATTATCTAGCAAAATTACTGTAACTGTTATAATGAACCAGAAGTAGCCTGTAGATCTTAACTGCATAAAAGAGAGCATTTAAGAAATTAATTCAACAAACTTGCATACATTCCAAGTACACAAGATCAGAGATGAAAGACTAATCGCTTACTCAATTAAGTGTTGTAAATTGGTTTTATGTTTAACGTAATTTTTAATAATAATTAATTTTTTAAATAAATGATGATAAATGCTTTTAAAGAAGGAAAAATCCATTAAAAAAGCCTAGAAAAGTATTTTATATAATTTTCTTTTATTGTATTCTCTTTCAAAAAATCAATTATTACTAAAAATTATGTTAAACACAAAATCAAATTCCATGCTTAATTTATGAATAATCATTTGTTCAATAAACAATTAATTATTTCATTGGTACGACACAAGCAACTAACTCTAACTGAGTTTAAGTAAATTCAATAACAAAAAGGGAAGTCCAACTTTTCCAGATGTAACCAAATACAAAGGATATCAATAGGGGAAAATCAACACACTATAGAGCATCTAACCAATGCAGAAAAAAAATCTATATCAAACATTTTAAATTATTACATTGAAAGTATTCAAATCAATTAACTGAAATACTTTAATTGATTCTTTATGATAGTGAGGAATTTGGGGATTTTATTTCAATTACCTTCTATTCTTTTGAAAATTTTTTAAAGCAAGTAGAACAATCGATATTGGGAAAAATGATTTTGAAGTCAAAGGTAGAAGTGTATAGAACAATTACCATGCAACAGAAATAAAATGATGTTTTATTATACCTTTCATATTTAAAACTATAAATAATAAAGAAAGTGCCCTTTCTCCCTCTCACCTTACTCCTAGTATGAACTTTATTGATGTGCCTTACAGTACATTAGATCTATGAATTATGATAAAGAAAAAAATAAGACATTTGTAATAGAAATAAAATGATGTCTTATTATACTTTTCATTTTCGAAACTATGAACAACAAAGAAAGTGTCTTTTCTATCTTTCACCTTCCCCCTAGTATGAGTTTTATTGATGTGCCTTACAATTCATTGAATCTATGAATTATGATAAAGAAAAGATAAAAAATTAGCATATGTGAAGAATAACAAAAAAACAATGGTGGAAAAAGCAAAAAACAAATAACAAAAAATAAAACCCATAATTTTAAAAAAAAGGCTAACATACATAAAAAATTGTAATAGTGTAACCCATGGCAGCCCTTTTAAAGACAAAACTCCAATCTATAAATAATGGTAATGTAACTAATTATAGAAAAATAAGAACAATAGAAGAATAAGGAAACACTAGAGGAAGGAAGTAGAGGACATTACCTAGCTAAAGGTAGAGATGAATGGTAAGCTAAAGGAATATGTGAAATGCAATTGCAAACAATAGTGAAGCAAGTTGAGCTTTGCTACCTTTTTGCCTCTATTAAGGTTTCAAATGGCAAAAGAGAGGAGAGTAAGACTGAAAAAGGACTTGCATTGTGGTTGTTGCTGGGGTTTTCATCTGGGATGCAAGACTTATATATTAAAATTGAAATAATGTTGTATTTAGCCATTTGAAACAATGTCATTTTGAGTCATTAGGTTTCAAAAAAAAAATTTAATTTACTAGTCTAGGGTGGGGATGGGTTTGGATGGGCCCAAAATTTAGATTTATGCTTGCTTAAAACAACCCTATAATTTTATCATTTTTACGACCAAATTTGACTATTTGCCTAATCTAACCTAACCCAAACAATCAAAAGGGTCAGATCGGCTAACAAAATTTTGCCCATCGTTACAAAATATAACTAATGGCACTTTTTATGCCATGGAAAAAATGAGTGAAGTTGGATCTAGTAATGTTAATTCACACCATCACACAATGCAAGCAAATAAGTCTTCCATTATTATTCCAAGTAGTATCCATATGCAAAATAAATCATTTCCAAATACCACATATTTGGCTTTGCTGGAAGTAACGAGGCTGACAAATGTATCAAAAAGAGCATGGATCATGACCGTTAAACCTTTTCATTGTACTGGTCATAGTAAAAATAATTACGTTTTACCTCTGCAACATTATTTTCATTGATCTAGTAACATGGTTTTCTTAATGGTGAAGTAGTCATGGGTCCCATACCACTTACTGATGACGTGAATGCAATTAAACCTAGCACTATTAGTTCAAACATTCAAACCCTATAAGCAGAACAATCTAGCATTTCTATGCTAGGTAGTATCCATCCACGAAATAGATCATTTCCAAGTAACACAAGTGCACGTTCTTTAGAAAGAATAGAGCTGACCCACAAACCATGATTGTTGAATCATCTCGTTGTGCTAATCAGGATACGTGGAAGAATACTATATCCCTTCAACATTATTTGCAGTTTAAGGACTCGCTATTTTGTTATTGGTGATTGCAGGTCTCAGACTATTGGCTAATGAAGTTATTAAAGCTAGATTTTAATTCACATATCAAAACAACACTAGGAAATTAATCTTCCATCACTGTGTTAATTGGTATCCATGATGACGCAATTTATGGTACGCTTAGAATAAATTACGTAATCATAAATGTGTAAAGTATGGTCATATATATATTTTTGAAATATTATGATGATAAGTGTAGGAAGTTCTAATGTAATGAACATTGACAACTCATTGAGTTTTCAAGGTAACCTTTTTTGCACAAAACATTATATACCTCATTTATTACTATAGTCATTTTGATTACATTCAGAGTGCCTAATTGAAAATAACGTTCTTTTTCATGTAATTTTTTTGCCACAAAATAAGAATTAATTTGGAAAGGAATAGGAATCATATTGGATACAATTTTAAAGGATATCATAATAGTGTAGGGAATTGTCATCATACAATGCCTGTATAAAAATATCAGGTGTTGATACCAAGAGTTTGTGTACATTGTTAGCTGTACTTATTTGTTCACATATCATTAGGCACGTGTTCCTTACACAGAAAAACATCACTCGCTGAAGTTCATGCTCTTCATGAATTATTAAAATTATTTGTTTATATGTCATTAAAGAGAAGACAGTTTAGGCATCGTATTTGAAGTTACAATCATAGCTTTGCCATGATGTCATTGGGAGTACAACTTGATGAAATTTTGTGTCAAATAGGTCGGAGGGTCTATACATTTTAAGCTTAGGGATAAATATATCACAACATAGGCTGCTTGCTTCCTGGAGATAATTGTTGCCCACGTTTCTTGGAATTGTACATGTATGGCATAAACAATGAAGTGCAAAATAGACTATCAGAAAATGATCAACTTCATGCATTAATTATACAGAAACTTCAAAACATATTGGACATGTATAAGCCATTTGTCCATGTAATCGGATGGTTGTCACGACATCCAAACCTATATAATTGTTGCCTTATAATTAAGGAGCACCATCAACGTGAATGCCAATATAACCTTCCCACTTCATCACAAGTGGCTGCCATTGTTGTTAGTGGGACGCTGAATTAATAATGGATGGAAGAGATATTGAGATTCAAATGCATTCAGGTCATCTTATTCATATTTAGGAGACTTCTAGATATTATAACCCGTTACAATATCCACTATTATTACTTTTGGTACTTATAGATGGGATTTGTATACTTTTGGTAATAATAAAAGGAAGATTAGTTGTTGTAAGTATTATTGCTACGTACTCCAACTATCCTTTATTAAAGTCACAATCTTGCTATGAAACTATTTCTTAGGTACCATAATGTGACAATCTTATATATCCCATACCTATAGATTCATCCTGATCATCAATCAATCTTTCTAAGAGGGGGAGGACTTTTACAACAGTATGTTATGGATGATTACATGAAGATTAAGTCACAAAGGTTGTGATGGATTAGACTTCATCAAGACAAGATTCGTGCAAAAGTTTACCGAGGATTACAAGATCCTCTTCATATAGGAGAGACAAGTGGAGGTAAATAAAATCTTATTTGCTAACAGTATTATATTTAAGAATTGGGCATAGGAATTTAAGTCATGTTATTGAAATGTTTATGTTTTCTTTTGACTAACAATGAAACGTGGTTCCAAATGCATGCTACATAGAAACCATTCATTACAAAATAACAATATAAGCTCATTAAAATTGTTAGGTTAAATGCTAATCAACTTATTATGCCATGGTTACATTTTTTGTCGCTGCAAAACATGGCATTATATTCGAGTTATATATATATATACATACATATATATATATATATATATACATACATATATATATATATATATATATATATATATATATCATGATATTTACTTTATTTAATTGTGTACCTCATCATATGCATCAATATATAAAAAATGTTGGATGAAAAGCAATTCTACCATTATCTTTCATTGGCAATCCAAAAGACATGCATCAATAATTCAAAGATGCTATGGCTATTATGCAAAAGTATGGAAAGCCTGATCTCTTTATCACAATGACATGTAACCCTTCATGGAGTGAAGTAATGGCTAATCTCTTCCCTTTATAACAACTTCAAGATTGTGGTGACCTATTAACTAGAACTTTTCATTGTAAATTTGAAGAATTCAAGGAAGGTGTTATTAAGAAAGGAATTCCTAGGAAGGTCAAAGCATATGTGCATGTCACTAAATTCCAAAATAGAGGACTACCACATATGCGTATGTCTCTCATTTTAGATGAAGATCACAAGCTGAGAAACCCTGTAGATTATGACCATGTTGTGAGAATTGAAATTTTCAATAAAAATGTAGAGCCATAATTGTTTAATGTTGTATTGAGACATATGATTCATAGGTCTTGCAAAGCATGTAGCCCTTAATCACTTTGTATGAATAATAGGAAACGTAAGAAAAATTATCCAAAGCCATTCTCAACAAAAATATATCATAAGGTTGATTCCTATCTAATTTATCATAGAAGAGATAATGGATAGACTATGTAGTTAAGTGGCCTTAGGAGTGCCATAATTGATAATAGATAAGTGGTTCCATACAACCTATAGTCATTGCTAAAAGTATGATTGTCACAATAATGTAGAAAGGTGTAGCAGTGTCAAGAGTATCAAGTATCTATATAAGTATGTGTACAAAGGTCTACATAGGGCAGCAATGGAAGTTCATGGTAGGCATAGTGATGAGGTGCAACAATATGTGAATGCAAGATGGATTTGTCCTTCAGAAGCACTTTGGAAGATCTATAGAATTACAAAATATCATATTTATTTTTAATAAAGTGGCTCCAAATACATTTGCTGAATAGACACCAAATTAGATATTATAGGCACTAAGACATTTGCAACCTCTTCATGACAAACAAAATTTGAAGGCAATTCACACAACTTTTTGCCCTAATTATAGAGGCTCGGAAGCAAAGTGTTATTTATACAAAGAAATCCTTGAATATTACTATAGGCATTGTTAAATGAAAGTTTCCTTAATATAATGATGATAAATGTAAACCTTCTTATCATGTATTCATGTAATAAAATTTGTTACCGCTTATGCCACAAATCATACTACATACTATATATATATATATATATATATATATATATATATATTAATTTTACTATTTTCATAATATATATATATCTTCTTCTTCATCACATCTTTTAAGAAGAATGTGAAATGATAAAAAATAAGTCTTTTATAATATTTTTTACCTTAGAAAATCTATTTTTATTTAGGAGATATTTTAAAAATTGAACCAAACTACTAACAAGGGAAACTATTGGCATGTATTAGATATATGTATGGATTAATCTTATTAAATTTTTACTTTTAATTTGTAAATGATTTAAATTCATTGTATAATTGTATAACACAATCTTTAACATATTATAATATTTATTTTCTTAAGTTATATTAATTTTATTATGTTAATTTGATTGATTGAAAGTTAAATTGTTATTTATTATTTCTGAAAAGCTATTATACTCTAATATATATCAAATTGGTATATAATTAAAAAAATCTTTAGAAGCCTAATGATTGAACTATCACTTATGTATATGAAGTTTCAAGGTTCAATTCATTTTTCTATCATTTTAAGTAAAATAAGAAATATACATAACAAAAAAATTTGGAGGTAGTGTTGTCTTTTTATTTACATTTTATGAATCAATTGATTAAAAATATTAAGTTCCACAACTTTTTTATTTTTGTTATTTGGGACTAATTAGTTGATTAAATAAGTTATTTATCAAATATAAAAAATAATTAATTGATTTAGTCAATTAGTTAAAGACCTTGAACTCAACAAATAAATAAGCTATTTTGGCATTTTTATATGTATATTTGCCACAAAAAGGATATATTTAGCTATGACTTTATTTATAGAATTAATTTGTTGCACAAGTAATATTTCACAACAATAAAGTTTATCAACTTATATGATGAAATAAGTAATACTTTGCCATGGGGAATGTATTCTCACAACTTTGTTTATGGCATAATATATTACTATAAGTAAAGTTTTTCCATAACACAAGTGATATTTGTTAGTGTGTGTCCTAGGAACCAATCATATAAATTATTGAAATAATAGACAATGTATTATATTTTATTTTAGGCAATACAATTATTATATTTTATTTTTAATTTTTGTGCAATTTATAACTTAATGTAATAATTATCTCTAGAATAATTTTACTATTCCTAAAATGCCCCTAGTCAAGTATTATTACGATAAGGGATAGTAATAATACATCGAGACTGACATGTATAGTGACTGATGATTATGAATCATGGATATATGATATCAAGTCAATACATGAGTACATTGTTAGTGAACAAATGTACTAGACTAGTCTACTACGAGAATACTACATGGATAAGACTTGTGTCATTAGTAGTTCTCATATAGTTACAATTGCATATAGTCCTTTGACCTGAAGTCACTACAGTTCCCTACATGAGGGGTTACTCACTTTAATGTCATCTTATGTCACCTTTAATTGGGATGACAAGTAGGGTGTTGATTGGGTGTGTCATAAATCATACAGAGGGAAGTGATAATGTAGATAGGATTTTGTTACTCTTATAAAAAAAAAAGAGATATATCCTTGGGCCCCTTGATTGAGTAAGATTTAGAAATGCATAGCTATACTCAAATGGATCAATATGTGATATTGATCATTTATTTTTGAGGTCTACTTAGTATCAAGAAATATGAATTGAACATTGATGAGGATGACACATTCCATGCCTTCAGTTCAATTTGGATATTGTTACAAAAGAGATTATGATGCAAAGTGTTGATCATGTATTAGGTGAATGTTGAATCACAAACATTCTTAGTACTTGAGTGGCAATAATGTATTGCTAGATACTACTCACTATCTATGACTCAATAATAAGTCATTGTCAATGTAGTAAGAACCTATAGGGTTACACAAAAGGAGTAGCACTACACCAAAAATATTTTTTAGCGGCAATTATTTAGCGGCAATCATGTAAAGGCCACTATTTGATGCGCTTCATTTAACTGTTTGCGGCAAATAGAAATTTGCCATTATAATTATAGTATTTAGTGGCAATTAACACTAGTAGCCGGTAAAAAGTAAAAAATTATAATTGCATTATTCTTTCACTTTACAGAATCCTCTTGGTGCGAAACAAAGTGGGAAACCCGACTTTCTTCAAGAGCCAATTTTCTTCAATATTCGTTCACCGCGCAAACAAAGGGCTTAAACATTTGTCTCCCAGAATGACTTCAACCAGCACACATAGGAAAGCCTTTGACTGAGCCACTATTTGGAGACATTCGTACGGCCATTCTGTGGTCTTTTCTTTTAAAGTTTTTCATTAATCAGAGACAGATTGTTAATCCCCAAGGGCAGTTTACAGAGAGTGAGGAGTTTCACCTTTCCGTCACCATTGCAGTTCTTTCAAACCTGAACAGCAGAAGAAAGAGTTGGGAGTTTCGGCTTTTTGTCGCCACTTGCTAGGGTTCTTTCAAGCTTGAAGAACAGAGCAAAGGTTCACGTCTGGTATGTGAAGTTAATTTTCTTTTATTTTTGCATTTTTTTGTTTAAATTGAAAGTTGTGGGTATTTGGGTTTTTGTTTGAAACTGCGACTTCACTGAAATTTGTATCTCCTGCGGGTATTTAGGTTTCTATGTTAGAGTTTCTAGGCAATGGCTGTTAGAACAAATCTGGGTTTGGTCGAATTTTGGACGAAGTAATAGGGAAGGGAGTTATGTGTCTCTCTCTCTGTGTGTCTCTTCACACATTCAGGTCAATAGGTCCACTTCACTGATTTTATAAATATTTCTTAGACTACTACATTACACCCACCGTTTCATTTATAGCATGCCATAAATAAAGATAAAATCACCAGCTATGGATTCATTAATCATGGTTAATTCGGTCCCCAAAATTGACTTCTTAGATTGTAATATATTCTCTTCTCTATTAACTCTGCAAGACTTGGTGAGATTTGGAGTTTCAATCCCAAAACTGGTCCATGATTGCAGTATTCCAACATTTCCTGAACAAAACGAATCCGAAAAAGAATGACTTTCATACGTTATATCCAAAGTCATTCATGCATGGATTTAATGCATGCAGACATACCCTTGTTTTAAAATCAAGAATGGAGAGTTCATTATTCAGATCCATGAAGTAAGAGAAGCCATTTTTGTAAGTGGAACCATTTTCTTCCGTTGGTTTGAGTTGATCCATTGGTTTTGACTGGAAATGAGACCTTCAAAGCTGAAATCTTTGAATATTTCTTTGGAGTCTATGTTTGGAAGTTGCCCGGTGAGACATGGAGGTGGTATTTAATGAGTGTGAGAAATGTAACAGAATGGGTCAGAAAGAGGGGATGGAAGGGATTTTGTAGTTGCTGTAATAATTACCTGCCGTGTCCCTGTAGTGCTTTACTAATGCATCTTACTGTAATGCTCTGGTAATACGTCTTAGCCCCTGGTTGGTTCTATCACAATTTGCTTCTTCCTTTTCCCTTTTTTTCCCCCTAATTCATGCAAATAAAGTGATCCTTTTAGCTTTGTGACGTAGACTTTAATGTAAACTGATGTAAATTATATGTTTCTCAATAATTTTGGTTTTATGTATAAACTTTCGCAAGCTATATATGTTTCTCTGCGGTTTGTTATTTTTTCTTTTAACTGTATAAACTTTGCACCTTATGATTTATTTTAATTTATAATTTTATTTTTATTTTTTTTCATAATTAGATCTTACAATTTATTTTTATTGTATATAAGATTTTCATTGTCATTAAATTGAAAAGGCAATTTTATACACACTGGTTATGAATTAAATGTCACATGATATATATCCATAATGAAAATCTTTCGTCAAATCCATGACACTAACTTAAAATAATGAATTAATAACACTGTCAGACAACTGTGCATTGGCTTTAGTTCCTTGACACATATTAGTGTTGGGAGATGACACATATTCTTACTTTGACACATATTAGTGTAGGTTGACACATATTAGTGTTGGGAGATGACACATATTCTTACGTTGACACATATTAGTGTAGGTTGACACATATTAGTGTTGGGAGATGACACATATTCTTACGTTGACACATATTAGTGTTGGCAGATGACACATTCTTAAGTTGACACAAATATTTTCCAATGCCCTTCTCTCCACCTTCCGTCTTGGAAACACAGCCTTTGATTCTCTCTCTCTGTCTGCTTCATTTCATCTTCTTCTGCAACTCCAGCTGGAAGGTAAGTATTGCTCACCTGAGGCCCCTAAAACCTCTCACACTTTTCCACTTTAATTTGCATATTGAAGAGTGATTAAACTTATAATAGCATAACAAACATCAGTTGTTTATTTCATTGCTTTTTTGAAATTTGATGCCATTATCGTGAGGTTTATGCTGTTACTGATAAGTTTTCCTTTGGTTTCTTCATTTTCTTGAACTATTATGCAAAAAGTTTATTTTTTTTCCATTGTCCAAGAGTGATGGAAGACACTTTACATATTTTGAGGGATTGTTCTCATGCAAAAAAAATTTATGGCTCAGTTTGATTACTCCTAGCCAGCACAGCCATTTCTTCTCTTAAGATGTTACCAAATAGATTTCCAGCAATCTTTCACTGGAGTTGGAGCTTGTCTCTGCTTTTTTGCTTAGTTTGTTGAAGTCCCATTTGTTTAGTTTGTCTCTGCTTTTTTGCTCTCAAGGTCATAGCTCCGTATACGTTCCAATCAGGATTCTACTGTTCAGATGATAAGTATTGTGGTTATGAGAATATGTTGTTTTTGCCTTTTTCTTGCTGTCTTTTTAAGAAACATCAATTCCATTTTTGATGATCAAGTTCTTCTCTGCTAATGGAATCATGTTTGGTTATAAGGATATTTTTAAACTTGCTTCTGATGTGTTGTTTTCGCTTTGTTCTTCCTGCTTCTTTGAGGAACATTAATTTCCTTATGTTTTTGTGATAATAGAACTAAATTTGGTATAGGAATGTTTTCTGCTATTAGGTTTTTAGGTTTTATTTTTTTTTTAAGTTCTTTATTTTTATTTTCTTTGCGGCTTCTGTGATTCTCTCTTATTCACATTGTGATTGACATATATTCTGAATGTTGAACGTGTTGGTGAGGGTTTGTTTTTGTCTGTTTCTATCTGCGGGTTTGTTTTCACGTGGCTATTGATTATGGGTTGCAATGCTTTGTTATCCATTTTTTATGGTGACAATAGGAATTATACAGGAATTAAGTTGCTACCCAGCATTTATTTTAGGTTCAATGGTTATAATAATGTTGTTACCATAGGAATTACTTAATGCTTTGACAGTATATTTTATTTTCAAAGGGGCATGTAGCCAAAGACCAATTTGAGATAAGATGAATTTAATAAGACAGAGAAATAGTCAGAAGGTGACAATTAATGATAGGTTTGGTTAATGGCTTGGAGCTTGCTTGGGGTAATTGTGCTGGCATCGTTACTCTGTTTATAATGAGAATGGATTTTCATATGGCCTGAGAAATGGATGATGAATTTTTATTCTGCAATGGGAGTAGGTAACTGGGAGGGAAAAGGGTGAAAAGAGAAAGGGAATGGCCACGGCTTCGTGGGATTGTGGGGTTTACCCTTAGGGTCCCGGTTTTATCATATAATTGTGGACCTTTACTTCTGGTTTTCCATTTTCTCGTTTTTAGCCACAGGTGTGATTTTCAATCAGCACTCCATCACAATAAATAGATAATAATAGGTTTAAATTTTTGCTGTCAATGTAAATTACACTCCCATGTAATTATCATGTAATTTAAAATTGTTCAAATTCCTTTTCTTTTGTAAGTATAATAGAAAACTCATTTATTGTCAATAAAAAGTTTTAATTATTGTCATTTTCTTAATAATGCAACATTTTCATATTTATTGCTAATATAAAAAATTCCATATTAACGAATCTAGTAGTGATAGTGAATTCATTTTGAACTTTTATTTTATTATTAAATGTTTTCTTTGCTTGTTAAATTTATTTGTTTATGTATTATGTTTTTCAGAATTTTTTATAATCTTATTAGCATAAATATATACCAAAAGATTGTGAGTTGTATATGCCACCTCTTTTAATTGATGAAGTGAATGTTGGGGAGAGGTAGATACGGAATTCTTTTATTTGAAACTGTGAATCTTAAAATAAAAATCATATCTATATCTCTCCAAAATTCACATAATGAAATGAAGGATCCACATCCGTTTGTAATGGGGTAGGAGGTGATGTATTCAACTAGCTATCTCACTTGATTTCATGCTCACTGTATTATATTTTCTGTAGAATCTGTATTATTTTACCTACCATTTAAATTGTGTCAACTTTAATTGTTGACATATGGCCTAGATCGGTATATCAAATTTAGTACTTATTTCACATAGCTATATTTTTAACTTCATATAATTATTTTTGTAGTCATTGTCCTCTATATATAAATCTGATTGCTCTGTAGTAGTTTGCTACTCCCTGTAGCATCATTGTGGTCATTGTTTGGGAGTTCACTGGTTTCAAGAATGGAACCTATTCTAATGCTTATTTATTGAATATTTTTTGACATTGAAGTGTGTTTATGTATAATTTTCTAACTATTTCTAATTTAATTTTTCAGGTCATACTCTATGATCTTCACAAGTATCCAAGATAAGATGATTGGGCAAAAGTTGAAAATTTGTAATGCTATCTAGTAGTTTTATGAAGGTGGATGGATATTAGTGGATGAATTATTAGAGTGATTTTCTATTTTCTAATATATGAAGGTGTTAAAACTAAACCTATACTAAACTTGTTTATTTAAGAAACTAATACAATTTGATATAATTTTGTGATATTTAATTACCTTTTAGCAGTAACTTCTTTATATTAAAATTAAATTTGAATTTTTTAGCAGCAATTATTGTGGTTTTAGCGGTAATTATTATGATAATTAGTGACAAAATATTGTCATTAAAAATGAATGAATTGGCTTATTATTTTGAATTAGAGGCAATAATATTTGCCTAAATAAATGTCACTACCATTAAAAAGTTTTAGTGGCAATTATTTAAGAACAATAGCGGCTTAACATTTGCCACTAAACATTAGGCATTAAAGGCAATAACATTTGCCATTAAATAATTGCCGCTATTATTGAAAACTTTTAGCGGCAATTATTAGAGATAAATAGCGGCTTAACATTTGCCACTAAACATTAGGCATTAAAGGCAATAACATTTGCCGTTAAATAATTGCCGCTATTATTGAAAACTTTTAGCGGCAATTATTAGAGATAAATAGCGGCAAAATATTTGCCACTAAAGATTGTACCAGCCGATCAAGCAATAAGTGCATTAGGGGCGATAACATTTGCCGCTAATTAATTGCCATTATTGTGTAACACTTTTAGCGGCAATTATTACAATTTTTACCGGCATTTAGCTTTATTGCCGTTATAGTCTTTGCCGACACAGCCTTTGACGGCAAATGTTTAATTGCCGGTAAAAGAATTAGTGGCAATTTTTATTGCCGCTAAAAGGCAATTTAATTGCCGCTAAAAGCTATTTATGGTGTAGTGTAGGAATAAGATAATAATTAATTGGACTTATTTTCATGCATATATATTATTAAGAATAATAATATGTTGTTCATGTAATATATATATAATATTATGTGATATTATTTCATACTAAAGTAATATCAAATAATTATGTTATCAGATATTAGATAAATATATTATAAGATAATATTATTTTGATATTTGACAACTATATACATTATCTAAATATTAAAATATTTATATTATGATATAATATTATTATCTAATATTAGATAATTAATAGATAAGTCTTATCTCTCTTCACTCTCTCTAGGATAAGGATAAGATGAGTTGTTAAGTGTGATTAAGATTTTAGAGGTATTATCCTAGTAGGACTAGGATTGTGGCTTGCCTAAGTTCTATAAAAAGGAACTTGAAGGCAACACTTTTACATATGCACATAAGCTTCCAAAATCCTAAATCACTCAAAAAACATCCAATCCTAAATCTTAGAGAGAGAAACACATCCTAGCAGATTCGTGGAGGGTGAGAGGTCATTATTCACTCCATGTGGATACTATAGAGATGCTGTATCTTCCAATCAGTGTTTGATTCATCCACTCTCTCAAGTTTTGATCAATAGAAACATGAGTGCCCAATAGGTAAAACCCTAATAATTGATTTATGTCTTTTGCATGGATTCTAGGTAGAATTCGGATCAAGTTTTTGAATTTTTACTGCGTATGATAATCCAAATTCCAACAATATTTTGCCAGAAAGAATGTGTTTCCATAGCTTACTTCATGGAAAAAGTGATATTTTACCATGAGCAAAACTTTTTTGCAACACAAATTTCTTATTTTTTTATATATCAATTTTAATTTTTAAATTTCATGATAAGAAATAAAATTATCATGATTTTTAATTTTTTGCAACATAATTCATGGTATGAGTGTTAATTTATTGTGATGTTTACTATAAGCCTTGACAACCCACACCTACACCTAAGAAGGGTGAATTAGGTATTTTTAAAACTTTTAACATTTTTGAAAAATTTCTTTGAAATACCTTTTATTTTAGGAAACCATAAGGATAATTTAATTTCAAACAATTCCAAGAGAGCTTCATAAAGATGTTGCACTCAAGATATGACAATTCAAAGAATTAGTGTAAATTAACTCATTTAAGTATCCTTAAACAAGTCATCAAGAAATAAATTCAAGATAATTCAATAAAAAGGTTTGCACACAACATATAGCAATTCAATGCACTTATACAAAGCTGCTTCTTCAACTATTTATAGATAAATAATCAAAAAGCATATATATAGATGGATTTCTCTTTCAACTATTCAATTATCCAAGAAATAAGATAAGCATTATAGCATAATATATCAACAAAAATGAAGCATGTAAAGCAATAAAAACATAATATAATGCAAAGAGATAAAGATATAGGGTAGAGAGATCAAACATAAAAATTTATAGTGGTTCTTATCTTGAATATCCTCTTCAAGGTGTATATCAACTCTTAAAGGTTTCCAAGCTTGTGTTTCAAACCATTATCACTTCATGTCAATCAACATTTGAAGAAGTCTTACAATGCTCTTGCTTTTCCTTGAACAAATCTTCCTTTTACAAGGTATACCTTACCCTTTCTAAGACTTTCTAAAGAATACATCACCTTTTATAATTAGGAAGTGATAAAGATGAATACCAACTAAAACAAATCCTATTATAGAGTGAATGAAACAAATAAAGCTCATAGAATGAAGAAATTTCAAATGGATAGCTTAATTCATGATTTTGATGAAAGAAGAAGTAAAATGATGTTAAAAAGATGAAGTCTAGGCTTTTGCTTTGTTGCATTTAATGTTTCTTACCTTATATATGAAGTTGTGGAATATTATAGCCATTTGGGATAGTTGGGAATGAAAACTAACTATTTATAACCGTTATATGTGCACCAAAATAGTTGAATTGATTACTTAATTAATTATAATGAAAATTTTTTCCTTTGCCTTTTTAGAATCGATTAGTCAATCAATTCCTAAAGATAAAATTGCAAGCTTAACTTTAAAAGATCATAAGGTCTTAATTTTAAATTAATTTTAAGCAAATGACCTATTATTGGAAATGTATTTGAGTATACTCATCCAATGTAATTTTTTATATATGTTTAAAATAATAAGCAAAGTTTAGAAATAATGGATTTTAAAAATCTAATTTAGAGACTCTAATTTTAAAATCCATAACTTTTTCACGTCTTGATCATTTTAAGAAAATGACATATTCATGGAAAGCTTTTTGAGTCTATTTTCATATAAAAATAATTTTGTCTTCATATAGTTTGTAATTTTTGAGATATGATTAAAATAATGAGCAAAGATAAAAAAAAAGACTGGAATGTAGAAAACTGATTTCTAGACTTAAAATGAAAAAAATCATAACTCTTTCATATCTTAATCATTTTAATCAAATGACATATCTATGGAAAACTATTTGAGTCTATTTTCATATAGAAAAAGTTTGATAATCAAATCACAAGTATTTTGTGAGATATGATCAAAAGAGTAATCAAAGGTCAAAATTAAAAAGATCAAATCCTCATATCTCATTAGTTTTGTAGTGTCCCATTGGCTATCTCGTAAAAAGATGATTATGGGTTATCTTTTTAAAAGATTTTGATCAAGCTAAGATTTTTTAAAAATATATTTGAGCTTTATATCATGAAAAACTCTATTTTACTAGAAAGTCTAGGCCTAGAATGAAAAACTATACTAATGAAACTATTAGGTTTTTCTTGATGCGTCCAAACTTGTAAAACTTGAATTTTATCATTTTTCAATACTTAGATCATATCTTTTTTCTTGCATTTCTTCCTTATTCATTCTTGAGCTAAACTTGACAAGAACTTTTTTTGCTTTACTTCAATGCCCACTTTTCTTCATTTTAGACTTTCTTATATAATAAACATAAATTTTGCAAACCATATATATACTTAGTCCAATCTAATAGATCAAGATATTAATATGCATGATTCATATATAAAATGTGTAATAAATTAGTACAAGAACATGCATAATCATCATATCATGTATATGCATCAACCATAACATAATATGTCTATTAAAGCATGTATAATAGATATCACTTTAGCATAAGGCATACAATGCTATTATAACTATAATGTAGCATGTCTATTGAAGATTTTATAACATTTTAATATAAAGACATACAATGCTATTGCAATCACTTATTTCTGATCAACAAAACCTATCATATAAAACCTTAAGGCTAACATTTACAAATTCATCCATTGCAACTCCCTTGGCCACCTCAGTCAACTTAAAAGTGAATTGTTTCATAGTGATCCTATTGAGAGCAGTCATAATCTTATTAGAGGGTAATTGAAAAATAGATTGGATTCAAATTGACAGGTGGTATCAGTCATGATATAAACATTATTCATAAGTATATAGTTTATGTATAAAAGTGAAAACAATTAAATTATTTGTTTATTTTGTTAGTAATTATGTAATGATGTTATGTAGGATTAAACAAACTCGTACAAGCCATGGTCAAGTGGGTCATGATAGATGGAATAGGTTATTCCATCATTTACGGATTGACCTTTTTACACACATATCTCTTATCTTTTTCATATATTCCAACATTATATTTTGTTAATATATAATAAAAATTTAGTTTTTGAATATCTCTCCATTAAAATATTTTAATTATTATATATTTAATAATAAAATTTATAATATGACATTATTTCTTTACAAAAATATTAAATACAAAAAATTAGTAAATTAGAAATTTTATACTTTTATTATAAATTTTTTAATTATGATTTTGATCAAAAAATTTTTGTTGTGACAATTTTTATTATGAATTATATCATATATTTTAATAAAAGTAAATTATTTAATAAGATATTTATTATTTTTATAATATGGATATTTTCATCTTTAATTATACTTTTTTCCATTTCATTCCTACATTATTTTGTTGTACCAAAGATAAAAATGAGATGAAATATTTATTTAATTTCTTACCATTTCAATCATAATTATGAAATAATTATTTTATTTCATCCAACCAAATATACCATTATAGATTAGAATATGTTAAATGTTTTTAAGAAAAAATATGTTTTATTCACATGTGTTATGTTTTTAATTGTAACCTACTTACATATAATTTCGAGTGTCAGATTGAGGCCAATTATGATGTATACTACTGACATTTTTCCCACAAGTACTTAGTTTTCATTCGAACGTAACGAAATCTAGTATATGTCTTTCATGTGCTCTTCTTTCTCCATTAAACTAAAATGAAATTTGAAAAATCTAACCTTCATTTGTTTTATCAAAAAAGTGTTTCTTGAAAAAATACAGTTATAAAATATTAAAATAAAAAAGTATTTTACTTATCTAATGTTAAATATGATGAGTTTAAGAAAAATAATATCGTCCACTTTTAAAAAAAATTACTTTCTTTTATTTTTAAATTTTTATGTATCATTTTTTTAATTATCAATGTAAATAGTATATTACTTATTTATTAATATATATACACACACATACAAATGATACTTTTTTATAAAAAAAATATTTTTCAACAAAGAAAACTAAGCCTTTATTATGTCATCTTTTTCTTTGTTTCTTCTCTGAACTCAAAGCTTAGCATCAGCACAAATCCTCAAACTAGGGCAAGGCACAATTTCTTTTCTCAATGTTGTTCTTTGGCTATTTGCTTGGGCAAAATATTCAATTTGTTTTCCTGTTTACGTAGAAAAGGAAACCAGGAATGATAGGGTGAATTTAGAAATAAATTAACGTGAAATAATTCCTATCTAGGTGTAACATGAAGCGCACGGTTTACACATAATAATTTTAATTAAATTTAGATAGAAATTTGATATAAATAAAATGTTAATGTTATAAGTTACAAATGACCTCCATTTAATATTTCAAACAGGGATTTAAATTGCGGTTGCAGTCGCGATCGCGGTCGCGTCTCGATGCGGATGAATGCGGAAAAATGCGGCCATAACGGTCTAAAATTATGGAAAATTGCGGATGCGGTCTCCTCCGAAAATGCAATATTGCGGGCAATATTACGGTCGTAGACCGTTTTTTAAATCCTAGATTTCAAACCATTCGTGAATTTGATTACAAATTGAATCAAATTATGTGCGAGCAACATATATTTTTTTCTGTTACTTATACTCGTAGAGCAAATTTAGGCGAAGGCTGCTCAGCTAGCCTACTTCAACGATGCATGTAACTAAAAGTTTCCTAATTAATTTTTTTTTATTTTAAGAATGTTGTTCCAATCTCCATTATTCTTACACCTGTATGATTAGAAATTTTAATATTTAGCCCTTCTTTTGTCAAATATTTGATCCTCTGTATACATCTTCCTTTCCTCCTTCAATTTAAATTACGCATATTTATCTATATCTTATGATAATTTTCCTATTTATTCAATTATACTTTATCTTTATCTGATTATATTTGTCATATTTATTTATATTCTATTATATTTAATAAAATATTATCATTTAAAAATTTTAATAATAATAATAATAATAAAGAATGCTATGAATTTCTTATTAAAATTTATCTTTAAAAGTTTTTTGTATTTAAATTTACTGATTATTAATATGGACTTAACTTTTCTCTTTAAATAAACAAAAAAAGCTAAAGCAAAACCAACAGAACCACGAAATGAACCCCCCCCCAAAAAAAAAAAAAAAAAAAACAGCACCTGAAACTAAAGCAGAAACACACGTGACTCCAACGACAAGAAGAAAGAAACAAGCTCCGCTACTCAGGATCAAAATCACAATCACAAGCCACAATAGACCACAAGGGGCCCGGGGGTGAAGAAACCCAAGCCAAAAAAAGTTGTTATCGATTCGAAACGTTATTTTAGAATGTGTTTGCTGTGCCAATATGATTGCAAGTTTGAGACTTAATCTACATCACGATGATAGCTAGAATGCTCCTTTTGCCTTTTTGTCTCCCGTAGGGGCCTCAACTAGTCTTACGAAAGAATTTATCGACATGTTTTTGCTCATCTTTTTAAATTTTTTTCCTTTTTTAAAGTATTTTATATTTCTTTCCCTCATTTTGAGCCTCTATTGATTTTTGCTCATCAGCAAATAGTATTTATTTTAGCCATATGTTTCGTACATATATCTGTACTTAGGTACTACATCAACATGAAATTTTAAATTGAGGTTTAAGGTTCTTGTTAATTTTAGAATTCAATCAAACCTAAAAGTTATTCTCTTGATCATGATAATAAATATTGTGCTATGTTTTGAAAGTTGGAAGGATGAAGAGAAAAAGAGCTGAGCCTGAGAGGGAGGGTGGCATGAGCAAATTGCTAGATGAGATCCTCGTAGAGATTCTGTCCAAATTAGGAAGCAGTAAAGACAAGCGTTTCGTCAAGTAGATGAAGATGTATGTGGACATTTTTCTCTGGGAATTTGGAGTTTGATGGTCATCTTTCTGTGAAGGAATTAAAGCAGAAAACGGACCTTGATTATTTTATTAGTGTCCGAGCGGGGGGAACAAGTTCTAAGATGCGTGGATCAAATTATGAAGTCACTTCAAACAAATGGAAATACCTTGGATGGGCTTATAATCTGTTTTAATGATGATGGCTGTGAATCATCATCATCATTATCATCAGGTGAATTTGATGGTTGGGTTAAGATCGCCATCCAAAAGTAAGTTAAAAAACTTGAGTTGGATCTCACCCGTATTGATTATCCTCGTGAACAGGAAAAGAAGGCAGTCAATTTAGTCCTATCATTGTATGATTTTACAAGCCTGCACATTTTATGTTTGAAAAGTGTATATGTGACCGAAGATCTTCTTAACCACTTGCTTTCTGTTTCCCCCTTTCTTCATGTACTGGTTATCTGCTCATCGGCAAGTCTAATCAATATCGAAGTTTCATCATTGAAGCTTAAAGTTCTGGAGATATCACATTGCTGGAAACTAAAAAAAAAATAAAATTATGCTTAGAATCTTGAGCCCTTTTTGTTTAATGGACAGAATTCAAAGATCGTTTATGAGAGTGTTCGAAAATTTGTAAATATTGATTTCTCCGGAAAGGGTTGTTAATTTTTTAAACGTTATTTTTTCAGATTTTATCCCTTTCCCTATCATATCAAAGTGCTTAAAATTTGTTCAATAGGTGACTCCAAGGTCAATTACTTAGCCTTCTTCCTACACTTTTATTTCAGTTACTGAGTTTTGCTGACATATATGGGCTATGTTTGTTTGTTATCAATGCAGGAATTCTTTGATTTACCAGACAACTTCCCCAATTTGTTAAATTTGAAGCATTTGGAATTGGCCTCTGTGTCAATCAAAGTTCCGAATCACGACTTCCTCACTTCATGTATTTCTCTCTGCCAAGATCCCGTCTTTTCCTGTCTTTCCTTGACTAGTGTGTGCACGCGCACGTGTGTGTCTTTTATATATAATTGCACGCATATCATTATATTCAGTTGCCCTAATGTATGTGTGTGCGTGTGTGTGTCTTTTATATATAATTGCACGCATATCATTATATTCAGTTGCCCCTAATGCAAATCTCAGATAAGCTTAATTATAATTGCATGCATATCATTATATTCATTTGCCCCTAATGTAAATCTCAGATAATCTTAATTTCAAATAGAATAATGATAAAGAAATCCCATTTTTTAATGTGTTTTATACACTTTCTACTACTAAATAGTAAGTTCTATAATTAAACTCGTTCATAAATGTGAAATAATGTAGATAATAAATTTATATACAACATTACTTTCGTTTGTATACACATACTCTGGGATGTATAATGCTTTTGCCTTTTGCGATCTTGTTTTGTCATTTATGAAGTGCGACAAGCAATCATTTGGACTGTCTCCAAAATTTTGTGAAGGGCATCGATTTTTTCTGTCTAAAGGTGTTTGAAATTCAAGGTTCTCTAGAGATTTTGGGGAGATTGAATTTGTGAAGCTTAACATTCAGTGTGTCATGAAGTTGGAAAAGATAATTATCGACTTTCTTCTAGTACCTGATCATGGAAGGCCAGCTGAGTGTAAAAGGAGGCAAACTTGGGATGAGATTCCAGTACCAAGAGCCCGATCCTGATTTCTTGAATGACATACACCTCCTTGGGTTGAATCGCTTATTCTATAATGCATTGGCATTATTATCAAATAATTCCTCACATGTTCATGAACTATATATATACATTCTTTAAGGAACCTCTTATGTCTTTAATTCTTAACCGCAGAATTTTAACTATTTAAATACGTTTAATAAACAGTTAGTTCCAATTACTTAAAGTAATTGAGTAAAATAACATTATTGCAATATAAAATCACTAATATCCTGACCAATATCAATAATCGTACAAGTTGTTAGAATATTTTGGAATTTCTTATATTGCAAGAGATGTTATTCTTTTCATTTTCTTTATGACAAAAATTATCACAAAAGGAATGATCAATTTAAAGATATCTTAATTGAACTAAATTAAATTTATAATATAGTATGTGAATTTGATCTTTTGTGAATTCAAATATGCAAATTTATTTAATAAAATTTATGTTGGTGGACTTTGTGAATTAGTGATTTCAATTTAATTTCAGTTGTGATATATGCATAATGAAATGATATTTTGCAATAAAATTAATTATTATTATATTATTTAAAAGGGTAAATTTCATTTACTTCCCTTATAGTTTTAGCCTAGTTCACCGACCTCCCCTTTATTTCTAAAAATTCATCAAACATTTCCTCATGGCCAATAATAATGAATCTCTTCTTTCTTATATCAATTTTACCTTTAAGTACTATATTATTGTAAAAACTAATTACATATTATTTTAACAACATTTAACAAAACTTAAAGATACAAATTTTGTTCTAAAGTAAACTTAATAGTTATTTAGTAGTCAAAATGAAAGATATGTGAAAATATTTAAAATAATAATAAATAATTGATTTACCTTTTAAAATAATTACTAATAAAATTTAAAAATTTTATATGTTGAAAATATAAATTTTGGAGTTGTGTAGAGTGGCATGCACACCTAAATTCAAAGATTCAAATCTTAGATATAATAGAATGTAAAATTCTTAAAATAATATTGGCTATCATTGCACTACTACACATTAAGGTGTAAGGTATTAACAAGATAATTTAACAAGTTAAAATGTTAAAAACGTAATCATAAATTTGATGAAAATATTCACATTTTCTTAACTTTAAGATGGTAAGTAGATTTTTCATTAAAAAATTGAAAAAAATTTGTGAAGCAATTTTAATCAATGAAGTTTTTTTTATATATTTTTAGTGTATAAAACACATAGAAAGTCAAAAAATTATCATAAAGTTATTTTTATAAAAAATATTTAAATGATTTGAAACACCTTTAAAATATATATCAAAGTATCATCTTATAAATTGTCTTAAAGAATTATCATTATGAATTATCTTCATTGATGTAGATAGTGTTTTTACAAAAATTTATAATAGTACAATACTTAAGGGCGAAATTGGCGAAAGGGGGAGTCAACATTTATCATCCATCAAGAGGGGTTTGGTAAATTTATGATAATAGAGGGGTTGGTGAATTATGCCAAAACCTCAAGGAAAGTGAATAAATTTGCTCCGTTTAAAAATATGAGACGAATTCTAGGAATTCATAGAGTTTCAAAACTTGAAATGATGTGATAATTTTAAAAATCTTTAGATTGATATTGTTTGATCATAGCCATTAAAAAGGTATAATTACATTTGAGTAATTTTAATCTAACAGTTTTTAAATTTACCATATCACTTTGTGTTTTAAAACTTAAAGGGTACCATAGTAAGTACCAAAATATAATTAGTGTATTTTATCCTTTTTTCAATTGTCATATATTTTTTTCTTAAAAGAATAGCTTAACGAATAAAAGTATTAAATTTCAATTTTTTCTTTATTAGCTAACCTATTAAAATATAAGAGGAAGAGTAAATAAAAAGAAAGGAAGATTGCAAGTTTGCAACTAGGAATGGTAGTGAGGAAGGTATGGATAAGGGACTAACATCTCCATATTTATATTCATTTCAAAATATTCTACTCTTTCTCATCCATATATATATATATATATATATATTAGGTAAAATATTCAATATTTATTTTAGTTCTTCTCAAATATCTAAATCTTTGTACACATCTTTATTTCCCCTCTTAATTTAAATGGTGCATATTTATCTATATCATACTATAATTTTTAATAAAAATTGAAGATATCCAACTATTTTTATCCTATTTATTTAATTATATTGTATATATATCTTATTATATTTATTGTATTTATCTATATTTTATTATTTTTAATAAAATAATAGTTACTTAAAAATCTTAATAATAATACAATAAAAAATAACATGAATTCTTTTGTTAAAGTTTATCAGTAAAATTTTTTTAATATTTAAATTAACTAATTATTATTGCAGTTTTAGTTTCACCTTTTATTATATAATCAAATGTATATATAAATTTATAGTAAACCTAAAGCATGTTTAGTTAAATGGAATAGAATGAGAATAGGAGATAAAATGGTCAAAATGTTTGTTTGGTATGTACAATCAAATGATGGAATCTTCATTTCATAAAAAAAATGATAGTGTCACAACCCAAGTATTCTAGGTGTTATTTTAATTAATTATTTAATAATATCTATATACTCATCAATAATTAGGATTGTTAAGGATAAATTTAATTTGAAGTTTAAATTGGAAAAAATAGAATTTTATGATACAACTAGAGAAGGTAAATTTAAATAAGAGTGAGTGTATAATTAAACTTGAATAAGACTATATAGAGAAAATTTGAAAACTAATTTATCAGCTTTTTCCTTAAAATCATCCTAAATTACAAAAATGCCATCAACTCCTATTAAAAAGCCAAAACCACTTTATTCTTTTATTTTTCTCTAAGTTCCTAACCGTCTCTCTCTTCCTTTTTCCTTTTAATTATGCTTTCTTGATTTACAGCAAGGAATCAAGACTTTTATTCCAAGAAAGTTATCAACAATTTCAAGATTTCACAAGGTAAATTTATTAATATCAAGACTAAGATATACTTCCTTTCAAATTTTCTAGTAAATGTAGGAAATAGAGAATTTGAGGATTATGTTTAATCCTTCTTAATTTTAGGCAATCAAAGCAAGATAAGTGCATATCTTACTTCTTTTCTCTTCCTCTATCATCAGGTAAGTAGATAATCTGCTTAACTAATCTAAATATTTTTAAATTTGTGTACATAGTTTTTATGCAGTGAAATTTAGGGATTTTGTTGATTCTAGCTTATATGCTTATTGATAAAATGGAATGATTGATGATTTGAGTTCAAATATGTCTATAGATGTAGTAATGTAATAATATTTTGGTTTAATGGTGTGGTTGGAAATTTGTTGGGTAAAAATGTACCATTTCTACAGTAACTTTGTTGATGTTCTAGAAATTTTCAACTTATGTGCCAATATGATATTAGAATATAGCATTACAAAAAAGGCTATATGCTAATACCATATTTAAATATCAATTTTTTGGTAGCCTTTGGCTACTTATATGCTAATACTATATTGGCATATACCTTTAGAAAAGTTCATTCCAGAGTTATATGCTAATAGTATATTGGAATATAGCATTGTGAAATGCTTATATGCCATTAGCAT